>CM024243.1:42219237-42390247 GCA_013421045.1 Propylea japonica | reverse complement strand
TCAATGAAAAATAGAATTAAATGGTTGAACTGATATCCCATTCACATGCCACCAAATGAGCATTTCGAAAAAAACAAACAACCTCATACTCTCTCGGCTATAATAATACAAATTTACACAGGATAACACCGAAAAACCTTCACTCATCTTCAGAGCGTTTCATTAAATCACCTCTTTATTTGCCCCTAAAAACACGATGCACGTGTGCTCGAATCCTGTACAGCTTTTCCCAACCGAACCTGAGCTTCGGAAAATCCCGACCGAAAAAAAACGTCGTTTCACATTCGTAATAATATTACCCGATGGATTTCCGTTTCGTCACAACAATGGATCTCGGGGGTTATAAATGTTGAGAAATAACGGAGCGCGCGCGTTTTCCATTGGAGGATATTTGCATAAGGAGGGAGTTGGTACGAGGTGCGTGTTTTGTCTTTTTTATGTCACACAACAGCTTTGTTTGTTACTGGATAACATCACTGCATTGTTACGAGAAAGTGTTGATGGAAAGAGTCGGATTTGATTTTTTTATCTGGTAGAATGGATCATGTGATCATGTTTGGGTTAAATTGAAATATTAAAGGTAGACTTTGGAGAACGGTGCCCAAAGCGACACTGACGCGGCGACTGTTACGGCTGTTACTGTCTCGCGACAGTAGAAGTACAATGAGTTAGTGAGAAGGACTGTTGGAACACGGCGTCGACAACGCCGCAAATAGAGAACAGTGCGGCTTCAGTGATAGAAACTTGCTTGTCATTGTATTGTCGTCGCGATCGATTCTTAATAATAATAATAATAAATGGAGACGTGATTTAACGCGTTAACATCACAATATCAAAAAAGTGAAGTAGAGAATAATATCAATCGATTTAAAACCATAGACTAACTAACACGGAGCATAGATGAGACACTAGTAGAACAAGCTTCAACGCCATCTGTTTTTGTAACAAATTACTAATTCGTGAAAATAGCTTAATTGAAAAAGGAATCTGTATCCTAAAGCTGCCTCAAAAAGAATTCTTAGTGCACCTTTTGAATACGTGTACTACTCCCATATAGGCAAAAATTTTTGAAATTCAATTTCCAAGAGGATATCAGAACGGATTCGTGCAAGTTACCGATGAGTGAGGAATTTATTCTCATGAAAATTATACCTGCAACGAACTTTCATCTTATTTTCTTTTGGAATCGAGAAATGAGGATCAATAATCAATTGCTGCAGAGAATAAAATTTATTAACTGAAATAGGTATCACCAATTGGAAATACAGATTTATTTCATAAATATGTCTTCAATACCTAAACTAATAATTGCATTGAAAAACATTTTCAAAAAATAACAATAATGAATTCAATAATACAAAATATGAGTATTTACCTACTAAACTTATTCAATACATGAAAAACTTTTTGAATACTACGAGTATCTTAATTCTTATAGGTAACAGAATATACATATGTATTTTATAATTACCTTCTTGCATCTCGATTTTCACATCCAATAACACAGCCCGTCTTCACATCTTGCAGGCATATCGAAATTTATCATATTTCAAAACAACGTGTCAAACCACTCCTTCTGTCAGTTGACATTCATTCAAAGGGTCCGTTTTTTGATAATAATGATTTTCACATACTTACTATTTCTCGATAGGATTTCCATGAATGCAACGCATCTAACTATCAAATGGAAAATAATTTTTTTTCGTGTATTAGTCTCCTCCTCCAACAGATGGCTCGGAATATACGAGTGGCTCATCTAAGTTTTAGTTTGTCTATGATTATGACTTGTCAAATTCATAGAAGATGAATTAGGCCATCATAATGATTATTGACGATCATGAAGCGTTGTTTCGCAATGAAATGATTTCTGTTTACTTATTCCTATCTGTCAACTTTCGATCTGTCACGTCATAACCATTTGACATTTCGACTCTCAAACATTGCGCGAATTTCCAATCATGCACATTGGAAGACATTTTATAATAATATGAGCAAGCGTCAAAAAGCTTTCAACTTCACTTCATTATTCCTCTCGTTTTTTTTCAATATTTCAACAACATCCAATCACTTATTAGACCTCCGAAAGTGCTCTGAAACATTTTCCACGAGATTATCGAGATTTTCCGATCGATATACCCCGTGCGCCTCAGTTCAATTCTCTCAACCCTCTCAGCTGCACTCTTGATGTTAATTAATAAACCGATCTTTCATTCCGCGCCATCTGTCGGAGGAGGAGACTAAATACACGAAAAAATTATTTTCAATTTGATAGTTAGATGTCTTGCATTCATGGAAATCCTATCGTAAAAATAGTGAGTATGTAAAATCATTATTATCAAAAACCTTTGAATTGTCAACTGTCACAAGGAGTGGTTTGACACGTTCTTTTTGAAATATAATAAATTTCGATATGCCTGCAAGAGTGAAGACGTGCTGTGTTATTGATGTGAAAATCGAGATGCAAGAAGGTAATTATAAATTTATATGTATATTTTTTGTTACCTATAAGAATTAAGATACTCGTAGTTTTCGAAAAATTTTTCATGTATTGAATAAGTTTAGTCAGTAAATACTCATATTTTGTAATATTAATTCATTATTGTTAGTTTTTGAAAATGTTTTCAATGCAATTATTAGTTTATTGGATTTTATTTTATGAAATAAATCTGTTTTTCAATTGGTGATACCTATTTCAGTTAATTAATTTTTATTCTATCCAATTTGATTATTGATCCTCATTCTCGATTCCAAAAGAAAATCAGGTGAAGTTCGTTGCAGGTATTATTTTTCATGAAATAAATTTTCTCACTCATCGATAACTTGCACGAATCCATTTCTGATTTCATTTTGGAAATTGAATTTCAAAAACTTTTTGCCTCTTGTATATGGGTGTACCTACCTATTCAAAAGGTGCACTCAGAATTCTTTTTGAGGCAACTTTACGATACAGATTCCTTTTTCAATTGAGCTTTTTTCACGAATTAGTAATGTTGTACAAAAACAGATGGCGTTGAAGCTGTTCTACTAGTGTCTCATCTATTCTCCCGTTTAGTTAGTCTATGATCAGGACGAGTTGTTGTTGGCATGAAATGGTTTCTGTTTACTCAATCTCATCTTTAAGCTTTCAATCTCTTATGTCATAATCAATGTTGACATTGTGACACCATTATGATACAAGCGAGAGTGTAAAAGCTTTCAACTTCATTTCATTACTTCTCTCGTTTCTTTTCAATATTTCCAACATCCCAATCACTCATTTCACCTCCGAAAGTGCTCTGAAACATTTTCCACCAGATTATCGAGATTTTCCGATCGATATACCCCGTACGCTTCAATTCAATTCTCTCAACTCTCTAAGGTCGCACTCCTGATGTTAATTATAAACTAAAACACCCCACAGAGGCCACCGGGGATCAGGGAACAGTCCAGGGACACGATAGGGGATCCTCGAACGGGCCAGGGTCGTAGGGGTGAGAGCCTGGATAATACCGCAGCTCGTCGTAATTTATGGAAAAAACGGAAAATCCCCGATCCAGGGTAAATTGAGAACGTGTTTCTTCCAATTTGGTTGATTGGAAGACAAGTTCAGGGGTAGAGGGCGTTTTTCCCCACACACCCCACGCAGTATTGGACAATATGTAAAATGGGAAATAATCTCCTCCAATTGAGGATTTCATTTTGGCGAAAGTTGCGCTAGGTGGTGCCGGTTTCAGAGAGATTGAACGTTTAAAAAACCTATGTAAATCGAAAGGGGATGAAAAAATCGAGGGGTGTGGGAGGGATATGGATTAAAAGGAAAGTGATTTGGTGATGTAAAGGGAGTTTGAGGGAGATTGTAAGAGATTTGTTCTTGGACAAAGTTACCAAATGCTTCGAGAGCATGGTGAATCTTTTTCCAATTTTTTACCAAAAGTTTATTTTCAAGAAAAAAATCATGAATTGAGAAAAACGATGTTCATGAAATTCGTTCATTCAAAAATTCATCTTATTTTGGCCTTGAAAGGTTCGTGGAGATCTAGGGAAGATTTAAAAGCTGAGTAAAATTTCAGTCTTGAACAGAGAAACCACACAACGTAGGCCATAATATAGAGTGGTCCACGATTATATCATTTGAATAATATTGACGGTTTGGATAACTATTGTCAAATTTGAAATTTATAATTCTATTGAATAACCGCAAATAAAGTAAAGTATAGAAGTATTCGGGTTTCACAAAACTCCAATCACCTTGATTATTGAAATGTCATCATTTCTGTGCAATTTTCAGTTCATTTTTGACATTAACCATCGACTTCATTCAAAATCAACGATTTATTGCCCAATCAAGCTTTGTGAAACTACGGTAGGTTTTTTATAGATTGTATAGTACAGTTAAATGCCAGCAAGCCGCAAAGGGCAAATTTCAGTAGTAGAACGAATCAGTGTATATAAAAATCAATTGCTGTTTCTTTAGTCTCGGTCACCACACCTGGCCATAATAGAGTGCGCTACGATGAATGTCACTTTAATAATTTTGACGGTCTGTAATGTAAAATCACACGTATGCCTGTCGGCTGCTCACTTCGATATCGGTGAGGGTGTGGGCACCAAGGATATTACTAACTGACTTTTTGTTGGGCGCCAGGTAAGTCAAGTAAACCCGATGAAAGAGAAAGAATTGAAACAGAATTTACAGATCTTGCTGAGTGGTTATATGTTATGAGAAAAAAATATTAAAATTCTACAAATTTATTAAAACTATAAATAACAGAAACTATTGTTGAAGGCAATGGAAAATTCGAAATTCAGAACATTTACAAAAAAAATAATAGATAGAAACTTTTCTCTGATCTTTGATTGTAGTTATTAGGTCTCCAGACAGAATATTTGGAAAAAAGAAACCAGTTTATAAAAAAAATTTTGGTTGTCTCACGTGGTAAGTCCTTCAAACTTTGAGGAATTTTCGCTTGAAATAACATCTCAATTTTTCGGCAAATTTGGAAAAGAATTAGATCCAATCGTCAGTTTTAGATTCGATTGGTGGATGCCGTCGCCTGAATGAGAATTTAAGCCTCAACGACAAGTTGTTTTCTAATTGTCCAAAGTGCAGTTGGAATTTGATCAGAGGCAGTTTCAAGACGGCCTGATTAGGAACTTCCCATGTGTTTCTGTAACCTTCTTCAGAAGTCAATGGAATCTCGATCATGCGTGGATAAAAAGATCAGGAATTAATTTGTACAAGGTTGAGAGAAATATGTTCTGTTTGAATTTGAAAAATTGAGAATGGAATTAACGGTATATAACTTGAAATTGAATGGAATCATAAACCTTAAAATACTTAAAATAGAATGAAATACTTTCCGGAAAGTGAAAAAAAACTTATGTTATAGAGTGACAGATCAGTTATACAAAAAAATGGTACATAATGATCCGAAAGATCTATTATTATGAGAATGAAACTAAATTGTTTCAAAGAAATATCTTCAATATCAAACAGTGAGAAACCAGTGGCGACTCCAAACAAAGGAAAAAAAGAAGAGAAACGTGACACACTAACGGTGTGCAACAAAAAGGCAAAAAATATTAAATTTTCCAAAAAGTAAATAATGATTATCAATAAGAATTACTCAATTCAATTATCAAAGAAATGTTTAAGAAAGATTGAAAATACTCACCAGAATAAAGCACCAAAAATATTCAAACTCACTTTCCACATTGAACGACAATCCTCGATCGGCATTCTTCGCCGGAAACTTCAGAATCAATATCGATCGATTTATAGTTTGACATCGGATCAGTGGCGTCCCGTCGACTTGGCAGGGGAAAAATTGTATTCGCATCTATTAAACCGTTACAGGTCTTATCGTTCGAAAACTTATGTCCTCCCTCTTTTTCTGAACAATACGGAACTGCACAACCCTGCGGCATGCTCGATAATGTACAATTCCAGATTATTATACAGGTTGGGAAATTCACATCTGAAACATACGATATACAATGCACCAGACAGAGAATCTTCAGTCGCAGTTGCACAGATGAATAGTCAAGACAATCACGTGCTGTAACACACTGAATTCCGTTGTGTTATTCTTATATTCTAGTCTTGTCTCTTTCGTATCGTATAATCGCGTAATTCATTTAGTATGTAGGCAACACTAAATACTTGAATCGAGTATTTTGGGCAGTCTGACAAATTTAATAATTCTATACGTGAGCTTCAGGTTCCCTACCATACTTCGATAAGAGAGAGACAGACTAGGTTTTTTGCAATAAGTCAAACTGAATTCATTCAGTTACAGCACGTGATTATATCTCGACTATTCACCTGTGCGTCTAGACGGAAGAATTCTCTGTCTGATGCATTGTAATATCGTATGTTTTCAGATGTGATTTCCAAATCGGTATAAGAATCAAATGTATAGGTACTTTTTCTACCAGACCAATAACACGAAAAATAAAAATAAGAATTTGTTATAGGTATAATAATAAAATCAATGACAGTACAACGAATTTGACAGGACCTCACACAACAGAGCGCCACAAGTGAGAAAAAAACGGTAGCCCTCATTGAAGCTGTCCGCAAGCAGAGCTTTCACGCTGTATATTCTCCTCTTTTCACTGTCTGTCATGTCTCGTTTGATTTCCAGCCCCACAAAATTTCCACACTCATAGAAAACAACTCTTCCAAATAACATCCAATGCGCTCAAAAACCTCTGCCGAGCCTTCCACGATCTCTATATTCTCTATGTTTCCGAAACAGCAAAATCCGCAATCCAAACGTATATCACGGACTGGACGTCAGAATCCAATCCTGCTGACTCTCACGACTGACAGACTTATTTTCCCCCCATTTTCCGGAGACCACTTCCGCATCAGAAGAGCGGAAAGTAACCGCCGTCTCTCTATGGGTAGTTTATGGCCGGCCGGCACCTCCGATTTATTGCCTGGAGGTCGCTAAAAAAACGTTAATTCAGAGTCCATACTGACGGCCGCCGCCTACTCGCTGCTGATATTGACGTTGGCGATAGAGTCTGCTACTGGGAAATTAACTGATAGTATTTTTAGGTTTCAACGATCGTGCAATTAGTGTTTGCGATGTTTTTTACACATGTTATACACAGTTCAAGCTGAAAGCAGTGGCGGCTTGTCCTATGAGGCAGGGAGGCAGTGCCTCACCAAATAAATTACGGAAATCCACAATATCAAGCGAATAATCCAATATTTTATTAATCAATTCATCATTCCATTATGTTCTTCAGTCTCAATTTTTTATATGATACTGCACTCTTCTTCCCAATATCTGAGCTCAATCTCAAGCCGGGTACAGCTACAGACGTCTGTAACATTAACCGTTACTGACGTTACGATGAATGCACAAAATCAGACCGTAACGTTACACGTTACAGGCGTTAAGGTCCGATTTTTGTATATTCATCTCACTTCCTTTTCAAGGCGTAAACGCTGAGGTGAGGCTTGCCTCACGCGCTTCCTTGTCTAGCGCGTTATTCACATCGACGTGACGAGATATGATCTGACCTCCCCTTCGTTGTTTATCTAGTTGCGGCTTTCTAAGGTGAATTGAGGCTAGCCTCAGTAAACAACTTTTAGAACATTTGAAGCGTTTTAATCTCAGAAACGTGCCTCGTAGAAAAAAAGTATTGATACATTTTTTGAAGATAATTTTAACATCTACATTTTTTATCTGAATTACTTTTTTGATAAAACGCACCGTTTTGCTGAAAATCGCGAAAAACTCATTTTTCTGACCTTTGAACTTGATAAATTTTTGTCCATCCACGGGAATGATTGGGAACTTTTATATATTATTTATTATTATTTTTTGAACAATTTACCGATTGACCGGACTATCTACCCTTGATCCGCGATCGTTTCGTTTCGTTTCATCGGCAAACTGCACATATTCGGGTTAATCGTGAAGCGGAAGATAGTGATATTGCAGAGTTTTCAATAAATCAGAAACAGTTTTTGAGTCATTCCTATGAATATAAAATATGTACAATTGAAGAAGTTATACAACCTATTCCAAATCTTGACTATCGGTGCGGTAGGAAAATCGAATCGAAGGTTTCAAAATGAGAGTACTACTGGCCTACTGGCAGTGTAACTCTAATCAATTATTTTTGGCAGTGTTAATAATACATATATTCCGATAGGGTTTAGTGAAAACTGGTTGAAGCGAGTTGAAAACCACCCAATAAAACGCTATAGAATCATTGGAGCATTAATACCGAAGGGTTTTTTGAGTGAAGATGAAATTAGAATTGTCAGTATAATAGCCAAAATAAGATGAGATTTGTATTGGATTCAAAAATCCAAATTATCAGTGTGATTTTTTTATAATGATAAGTATGCAGCTGACAAAAAGTTTATAGATTAATATTTTTTTTATGTGCCTCATCACTTTATTCTGTCACAGGCTGAAAGACAATTTCAAGTACGTTAAAATATAGGTTTTTTATGTGACAGCATAAACCCAAATAAACCTATAGTTCACAGAGGTTTTCAAAAATGGGCCCTTTGTCATGGCTCATTTACTTTGAGATGATGAAAGAGTATACCGGGTTTCAATGGTAAATCTGCCTCGATCTGCCCCTCGCCTTTTCGATTCATATTGAGGTGATCGATTAGGCATTGAATTAATAATTCACACTTCTCAGCTTTTTATTTCTAGCCATTTTTGACATTTCTGTAAAAAACACTTTTTTCGATTTTATTTTTTTTCTCTCGTAAAATCCAAAATTTTCGAATGATGATTTTTCTCTTGATTATTTGCTATTGAAGGAATAGAAGTATATTTTTTTTATGAATTTCAGCATTTGTTTTTCAGTGTTCTTCAGAAGTGTCCACCGCCATTTTTTGACATAGAATGTCTTCTTTGGTCCCATACACCCTAGAGTTTTTTTCACATTTTGAAAAAAAAAATTAAAACTGTTTGAATTTTGGTATTCAGCATATATTCATCAAATTTTGGCGCAATTGTATTCATATTGACTCCCTGAACAATATTAGTGAAAAAAAAATTGGCGATCTGTATGCATCGTATCATATTCGCGCGAAATAATTCTCGGTAGTGCCAAACTTATCATAAGAACGATAGGCTTTCCTCGAATTTTTCGATGTTTTTGCAATATTATTGAATAATATATTTGAAATGAAATGTATCAGATCTTTATGTTAAAATGTTATGTTTAAACTTAATAAAGCGGTAATTTAGTGTTTTTGTAGTGGGAAAGTGACTTTCAGGTGAAATATTTTTCGGACTTTAGGGGCCCATATCTTCCAAACTAAGACAGATCCGCCAATTGTTTTTTTTCATTATATTGTTCAGGGAGCCAAGATGAATACAATGACGCCAAAATTTCATGAATATCTGCTGAATCCCAAAATTTAAAAAGTTTAATTTTTTTCAAAATGTTCCACAAATTTTGAAAATGTGAAAAAATTTGGAAGAAGTGGAACAAACAATTTTACCTGTTTCAGGATTTTGTTGCCAAAATATTTTCTTGTGAGAACATGAATTTGTTCCATAATTTAGAAGTGCACTGTATAGTGGTCCCCCGCTGACAAGAATAATTCGAAAGTGATGCATGAACAAGAAAAATTTGGAACACTTGGTATAAATCTACCCGATTGATTTTTTCTTGGTAGCAGTTTAATCTACTCAAACGATTTTCATTGCACCTTAAGCAAGTCCCAACATTTTTCATCTTATTGAAAAGTAGAACAATTTTTCTTAAGTTTGGAACTGTTTTTTTTTTTTCACTCAGATATCTTCTGAATGGATTCCAAACCCTACATTCTCATTTTATTTTCTCTTCAGTTCTTGACGACATGAAATAATTGATGAGGCAGTCAACCTTTTGGTCGAAAGGATGAAATGCTAATCTAAAGCACCCCCAAAAACTTATCACTATCATCAAACCTCAGGCATTCAGAACACATTAACCAAAATTTGAACGAAAACTTCGCACGAAACAACCATTGAACAAGGCAATGAAAACAAGGCCTATTATTCTCCCCTTCTGTCAAAACAGACCATAAAACACCTTCTAATCCAGCCCTGCATGCACGAAAAAAGGGGTCAAATCTAGTTTTTGGCCTGTTCCAGAGCCACAGTGGCCTCATATTTTATGTAAGACATGATGAGGACCGTTCTGATCTGATCTCCCTATCTGCAGTGGTGACTCGTTCACATTTTTGTGACGGAGTGGGATGATTAATCTAAAGGGGGTTTCAAATCACGCGGTTTTTTAAGAATAAATGAAAAATGTGATTTGCATTTATTTTCGAAAATTTTCATTTGTAACTAGCTGATCTGTGTGCTCTTTTATCTCGCAGATTCAAGGATGGTTTTTTTCTAAGACTCGAAGGGTATAGCCGGGTTCAATGGTAAATCTGCCCCCGCGGCCCTTTCGATTCATATTGAGGGGATCGATTAGGCATTGAATGAGAAATTCAGCCAACTTTCAGCTTTTTATCTCTAGCCATTTTGAGATTTCTGTAATCTTTGCTATTAAAGGAATAGACGTATAATTTTTTTATGAATTTCAGCTGCAAAATCTATTTTTAGGAAATAAAATAAGTTTTCGTCATTTGTTTTTCGGTGTTCTTCAAAAGTGTCCACCGCAATTTTTTGACATAAAATGTCTTCTTTGGCCCTCTTACCCTAGAATTTTTTCAAATTTTTAAAATTGTGGAACATTTCGAAAAAAATTAAAACTGTTTGAATTTTAGGATTCAACAGATATCCATCAAATTTAGGAACCGTTGTATTCATATTGGCTCCCTGAACAATATTAGTGAAAAAAACAATTGGCGATCTGTTTTAGTTTGGGAGATATGGTCCCCCAAAGTCCGAAAAATATTGCTCCTGAAAGTCACTTTTCTCACTACAGAACACTGAATTACCCCATTATTAAGTTTAAATCCTCTCTGAACATTTTAACATGAAGATTGATTCATTTTATTTCAGATATATTCAATAATTATTACAAAAATATCGAAAAAATTCGAGGGAAGCCCGCCGTTTCTTATGGTAAGTTTGGCACAACCGCGAATTATTTCGCGGAATATGACACGATGCATACCGGTGAATCCCGCTATGCTATCATTTCCTAATGGCACTCGCTGAGAGACGCGGTAGTGCCAAACTTTAAAAACGGGCGGGGTTTCCTCGAATTTTTTCGATGTTTTTGCAACAATTATTGAATATATCTGAAATAAAATGAATCAAATCTTCATGTTAAAATGTTCAGAGAGGATTTAAACTTAATAATGGGGTAATTCAGTGTTTCTGTAGTGAGAAAAGTGACTTTCAGGAGCAATATTTTTCGGACTTTGGGGGACCATATCTCCCAAACTAAACAAGATCGCCAATTGTTTTTTCACTAATATTGTTCAGGGAGCCAATATGAATACAACGGTTCCTAATTTGATGGATATCTGTTGAATCCTAAAATTCAAACAGTTTTAATTTTTTTTTTCGAAATGTTCCACCAATTTTTAAAATTTGAAAAAATTCTAGGGTAAAGAGGGCCAAAGAAGACATTTTATGTCAAAAAATTGCGGTGGACACTTTTTAAGAACACCGAAAAACAAATGACGAAAACTTTATTTTTATTTCCTAAAAATAGATTTTGCAGCTGAAATTCATAAAAAATTATACGTTTATTCCTTTAATAGCAAAGAATCAACAAAAAAATCATCATTCGAAAATTTTGGATTTCACAAGAGAAAAAACATAAAAAACGAAAAAAGTGTTTTTTACAGAAATCTCAAAAATGGCTAGAGATAAAAAGCTGAAAGTTGGCTGATTATTTTCATTCAATGCCTAATCGATCCCCTCAATATGAATCGAAAAGGCCGCGGGGGCAGATTTACCGTTGAAACCCGGCTATACCCTTTCAAGAAACTCGGCAAACGTCCTTTTATACAGGGCAAAACAAAATATGTTATTTTGCACTAACTTTAGAACTACCCCTGATTTGTTCCAGTTGGTTCACCGCGTAATTTCTTCTTCTTCATCATCGAGAACATCTTTTATTGACGATTTAATTCTTCATTCCTAACAATAGCTCAGTTTTTGTTGAAGATGCATGTTTTCAGTAAAACACTGAATTTCGCTAAGGCTACAACAGTACTTCAACGACTTCAACCTAAAATTTTGGCCTGATGAAAATTAACTTAAAACTAAGTCAGAAACATAACGTGTTTTCCGTTCAGACGCAGATAACAGGTGCAATTCGTATTGGTATGTCCTCATTTAGGTTTTGAATCATTAGTGCATCACTGAGCTGCTTCAAATTTTCAGGAGTTTGGTACGCGAGATCGAATTTTCCTCTCAAAAGCATCCAAACATGTCCAAGAAGTACACAACCTCATAGGTGGCGTGGAAACGTGTGGCATATTATGACGATAACGACTTTTATAAACTTTTGAATCGTTATATCTCAGAAACGGAGGCTCGTAAAAAAAATTGATACATTTTTTATAGATAATTTTATGATCTACAATTTTTGTCTGAGGTACTTTTATGATAAAACTTACCGTTTTGCTGAAAATCGCGAAAAACTCATTTTTTTTTGAATTTTGACCTTGAATTAAATTTTTTCCTTATAGGGGAATGATGGGGAACTTCTAGACATTGTTTATAATTATATTTTGAACAATTTCACTGAAATTCAGCTTGTTGGGACTTATGTAACTTCACTCTCATATTTTGGTCTAAATAGACCGGACTATGAAATAACATATTTATGAATTAACAATCTTCATCAGTTTTTTGTTTGTATCGATTAATTTGCCGGTTAATGTAGTTTACAGGGGATGAATTTAGATAAAAAATAAATAGTATTTTGCGTTCAATGCCAGAAAACTCCTGATAGAATTCGGGGTGATGCAGTAAACAAAATTGGACAACTATCATTAATTAATTATGAATTTACAGATTTGTACCTTAACGAATCAACCTTTCGGTCAATGAATATCTCACGAAATCACTCATTGAATTGGCAGTACTAATTTCAACACACAGAAAAATTTGAACATAAAGGATGTTTGGATAATCCGAACTTCTATAGCCTTCTCTGACGAACCGCCACTGTCTGTTTATGCTCCCGATAATTCCGGGCGTGTTCAGAATGTTGGTCTGAAAATATTGGCAATGAACTTTGATATTTGATGGGGTTTCTTTGGGGAGGCTGACGTCTCAGCAAATGTGGTCATCAATCCAGAGATATCTGAGTTTCTCCCAGTGCTTGAAACGGGTAATGGTCCAGAATCGTTCCTGCATCCAAGTTGGCGAGGCACGTTTCTCATATCTTTATGTTTCTGCCCTTTGTGTCATGGTGAATAATTGGCTACAAATGGGGTTGAAAATGGGTTGGTTTAAGCGATTGGCATCATGAATCAGGTATTAAGATGTAGGGTAGGTCGGAAGAGTTGAGGGGAAAGTTCTCTGGATGTTTAAACTTTTTGTTGTATTACAGTATTTGTGAAGGACCAAAATGTAATAGAAAAGCTATATTTTTCTCAAAAATATGCGCGCTTTAAAAATAAAATTAAAATTGACGCAATTTGGTTAGATTTATATTTGTACCACTGGGGAGTTCAGTACCTTCAAGTCCATACTTGCTTTACCCATTTCAAGAGGTTTTTGATGTTGAGGTCGACAAGTGACTAGATTTTCTTGATCAAATTGCTCTGGGGTATCATACAGGTGTCCGGGAAATAACTGTACATACTCTTACCAGAGATAGAGTTGCACTAGCTGACTACTGATTGACTGTTTAAAATTAATTTCTGGGTCTCCCTAGAAAACTACAGGGTGTTTTTTCAACTTCATGGAAATACTTAGACCATCATAAAATCCAAACTTATTGATGGATATTATTGAAACTTGGGGGTTTTTGGCACATGCTAAGGTCGAGTCAGAAATACATCAATTATTTCATTATTTCAGGGCCGGACTCATTAATCTTCATTTAAAGTGTTCAGGGTAAAAAAAACACTTTGTATTTCGAATTACGAATATTTGATTCACTTTTTAGAAAGAAGCTAAATTATGCTTCAATTTGTGGTATAGCTTGAAGTTGTCACTTCCACAATTATTTTTTATGAATTTCGAATTTGGAAAAGTTCGAAAAATTGAATTTATTTACCTGAACAGGACTTAGTCACCTTGTGGAGGTCGAAAATAAATAATAAATTTTCTTTAAAAGTCCCTGAAAGTGAGAAAGACTATAATAATTTGTTCATATACTGGGCCACCCTAGACGCGGATCTCATTGCGATGAAGTGAATAACGGTATATTGCGAAAAAAAATGATTGGCGACATGTATAGGGTATACATAAGCATATTTCAAAATTATTCGTATGTATACCGGGTGTTTGTCAACAAAGATATAGATCAAAGTGACACTTCTTCCAATGAACACCCGGTATACATACGAATAATTTTGAAATATGTTTATGTATACCTTATACATGTCGCCAATCATTTTTTTTCGCAATATACCGTTATTCACTTCATCGCCATGAGATCCGCGTCTAGGTGGCCACCCACAAATTATAATAGTCTTTCTCACTTTCAGTGACTTTTTAAAGAAAATTTATTATTTATTTTCGACCTCCACAAGGTAAATAAATTCAATTTTTCGACTTTTTTCCAAATTCAAAAATTCATAAAAAAATAATTGTGACTGTGACAACTTTAAGCGATACCACAAATTGAAGCATAATTTAGCTTCTTTCTAAAAAGTAAATCATTATTCGTAATTCGAAATACAAAGTGTTTGTTTCACCCTGAACACTTGAGATTAATGAGTCCGGCCCTGGAAAATGAAATAGTTGATATATTCTGACTCGACCTTAGCATGTGCCAATAATCCCCCAAGTTTCAATAATATCCGTCAATAACTTTGGATTTTATGATGGTGTAAGTATTTCAATGAAGTTTGAAAAACACCCTGTAGTTTTTCTAGGGAAACCCAGAAATTAATTTTAAATAGTCAATCAGTAGTCAGCTAGTGCAAAGTGCAACTCTATCTCTGGTAAGAGTACAGTTATTCCCCGGACACCCTGTATAGGTACCCCATCCCGCTGGTAAGTGTGTATAAAAATGTATTCAAATAATTATGTTGTGGGTATTGTTTTTCATAAATATTGTCAAAACTTCATCATTTTGTATAAAATTTAACCTAGAAAACTAATATTTATAGCTTTATATCGAGTTTTTTTTTAATTTTGTTATGGCCGAATCATAAGAACGAGAGCAGGGCGATTACTGGCACTGCGGAAGGAAGAAGAAAGTTTCAAGGTGTCACAGGGAAGATCACAATATTCCTCCAAATTGGCTTTCAGAAATATTTTACCTCGGTTTCGTATACTCGAAACAAAAAACGAAATAATTTTACTTTTATCTACTTTACATACACCAGATATACCGATTTGGAAATTCACATCGAACACATACGATATACAGGCATCAGACAGAGAATTCTTCCCTCCAGTTGCACAGATGAATAGGCGAGATAATCAAGTGCGATAACTGAATGAATTCAACTGTCTTACTGCAAAAATCAAGTCTTGTCTCTTCTTATCGCAGTATGGTAGGGAACCCGCACTGCACGTATAGAATTTTTAATTTGTCAGGCTGCCCGTAATACTCGATTCAGTATTTACTGTTGCCTACCATACTAAAGAATTACGCTCCTCTAAACGATAAGAGAGAGACAAGACTAGAATAATGAAGCAAGACAACTGAATTCAGTGTGTTACAGCAAGTGATTGTCCAGACTATTCATCTGTGCAACTGGAGGGAAAAATTCTCTGTCTGATGCATTGTATATCGTATATTTCAGATGTGAATTTCCAAACCTGTAGATGAAACGATGAAAGTACAAGCTAAATTCGACATTCAAACTCTTCGTAGTAATTCCGTTTACATATAGATTATGAATCAAATAGAGCATAAAAATAATAATTCTGACAAGATAATAAAACCATATAAAACCAGGAATGAAATGGACAAGACTGGATTCTTTATCACACATCCTAGTATCAAGAATATATAATATTCAAGAGATATAGACAAGAAAATCAGCTTTAGATCTCATTCTAGCTCAGGGTTAGCTAATTTACTATTTTTTTTCTACTCCTCCCATGTAACCCGGCAAGACTGGACCTGACGATATCAAACATACGATAGTACGGGTTTTTCACTATAATTTGACCCCCCCTTTAACTTTGTAACTGAAGGAGATACAAAAAAATGTTCAGTATAAAAGTTTCACGAAATCAACTGACGTTTTTTTATATGAGTCCAGAAACTGAAATATATACAGGGTGACCAACATATTGATGGCAACTTCATTTTTTCAAATGGAACAGCCTGTATATTTTTCCATATTTGATTAGCTCTTTTCCCCTGATTTTGAATATGTAATATATGTTGGTCTATCTTTCTTATTCTGAGCACCACAGAGTTTCAAATTTCAATTAGCATCTGGCATAGCGTTTTGAAAGTGGTGAATATTAAGTGGCCACTTTGATTTCTGGATTGGTAATGGCGCACCTATTTTATGGCCACCAAACAGTCCCGATTAACAGCGTTGACACGTTTTTATAGCCGTTCCTGAAGGAAAAAAATTATTTCAGCAATGATGACAATCAATGAAAGGGGAGAATAATATGAATGATATGAAATCAATCAATATTAAATCCATAATTCAGAGCTAATCCCGTCAACGCACAATGAATAATGATAATATTTTAATGATTAGAAACAAATTTTGAAGCTTTAATTTCAGACTTGAATCAGAGCCATAATAATACTATCAAAATAGTCTTAACAACTTGAGACAAATATGAACTATGTGTATTGAATGAAGGTGGTCATTTTGAGCAATTTCTGTAGTTGATGTTATTCTTACCATACTACCATAGTTCATCATTTTTCATTGATTAAGCAATTGTTAAGTATTCATTCTGAAATAATGCTTTTGAGTAGATTGTTGGATATAAAGAATTCCGTAGGTATTTCAAATATATTTTTATTCGGTGTCATCATTTCAAAACTTTGCATTTATATTCGAGATCAGGAGGAAATAGCCTATCGAAAAAAGGAAGAATATCAGGACAGGGTGTTCCATTTGAAAAAATATAGTTGCTTTCAATGTTGTTCACCCTGTATATCTTCCCATTGACGTTATTATAACTTCAAAAATGAGCATTTTCAGTAAACACACTCTGATACTAGTAAAATGATTACAGATCTTGGCAGGTGGTTCTTAAAATTTGAAACTCTGTGGTTCTCAGAATAAGAAGAATAGACCAACATATGTTACATATTCGAAATCAGGGGAGAAAGAGCTAGCCAAACATGGAAAAATATACAGGGGTTCCATTTGAGAAAATGAAGTTGCCATCAATATGTTGGCCACCCTGTATAAATTTCAGTTTCTGGAGTCATATCAAAAATCTCAGTTGATTCGTGAAACTTTTATACGAAACATTTTTTTGTATCGCCTCTAGTAACAAAGTTAAATAAAGGGGGGGTCAAATTATAGTGAAAAAACCCGGTACATAATTTCTTCTATTGAGTATTGACCACTTGATATAAGTCGCATAAACCACCAGACATCTTTCTTTCACCAAGTTCTACCTGGCCAATTGCTCGAATACATGTTGGCACATTTCCCACTGAAAAGTGCTAAAATATAAAAATGAAATTGGAAAACCCACACGATTCATTCGAAGCCCATCTCTCTCAGCATCCGGTCGTTTCCAATTTGCATACGTGATCACGTTACAAACCGATCGAAATGTCGGGAAAAACTCACCGTGAAAAACCCGGAAAAAGCGCAGATATCAGAATTTTCCGCATCCGTCAATTAAATCATTCTAGTTTTGCCGGGCCCTATTGGTCCTTCGCGAAGGATTTATAGAGAGCGTCTGCATGACCAGAAACAATCAAACAAACTGTTCGAATATCGAATATCAGCAGGGACGGGACGAAGCCAAATTTTTGAGGGAAAGAGAGTTTCGGAAATTTCGAAATATTACGGTGACTTCGACAATACTGAACCGGTGATCTGGCCTCCTGAAAAACTCAAATGAGATATTCAAGTTCCACACCTGTCCTGAAAATTCCAACTTTGGAACTATTTCTTTTCGAAGATTATGTGCGTTTAATACCAAATGAGATATTCAGGTCTCACACCTATCATGAAAATTCTAACTTTCGAACTGTTTCTTTTCGAAGGTTCAGTGCGTTTAATTCCAGAGCAGCAATACTAGCCAGAATTCTATTTGTTCGAAATCTATCGATGATTTAATTCGATTCTAACGGAATATAGGACAAATATGCTCTCCTAGTTCAAGATACAAGTTCGACATTGATCGGATTCCAACCGCTGTGCCCCTAAGAACAAGCGCGCAAAAAATACTGTCTCGGCGAGAAAAATAGCGCAAATTGGTATTGGTATTGTAACACAATACATGCGGTGAATCTGAAAATTTTACAACTTGTACTTGCTGTGGGATATCGTGAAAGATGAGAAATTATTAATCTTTTCAAACACTTGGTAACGTTATCGGAAATAATACAATTTTTTGCAGGTTATATACATTAGGCTTAATACCCTGAATGTAATTTAACACGAATTTGAACCATTTTTGCTATTCTCTGCATGCTTTTGCCGGGTTCTACTACCGATTTTATAGTATTGTTTTCAAACTTTTTATGAAAAATCAACTTAATTCATATTTTATGGCAATTTCTTTGGAATTTCTCCAACTCAGAGCTAGGCCGAGCACTGAAGAAAAGTGCTTCGAGCACAAAGCGCTAAGCTCTGTTGAAAAGTGCTCCGGAATCTCGAGCACTAAGCCCTTATTTTATAATTGATGATTTGGAAGTAATTCGTCTACACAGCACCAAGCACTGAGCACTTTTCAAAATGACACTAAGTATTTTCCATCCAAATGTCTTTTTGAAATTCAAATTTTTCTTCGAACGTGCTTTTTTTACACACTTTCCTGCACTCATTTTAGTTCAGAAAGAAAGTTTTCCCGCATTAGAGCCGGAAAATGACACTTTCTAAACTAATATGAGTGCGGTTAAGTAAATATGTATATTTTCAATGACCTTTTCGAATCTTTATGCGGTCGCAGAAAAAATATTGTTTCGAATTCCTGCCCTTGTTTGCTTGCCGGACTCCGTTCCGTGTCGTTCGGGTCAACGGCAGTCGCGTGCGGAAAAGTATCACTTTTCGCACTTGTTAGGAATATAATTATTCCGATTCAAAATTCTGAAATTAAAGACAGGTAACAATGACGACATACCGAAAAAAGTTATAGAAAAACAGTAACGTCTTGTCAACAAATTGGATGGAAATGTTTCTTATGGTTTTCTGAGCTCTATAAGGTAAATGTACCAATTATCGACACTATAGTCGAAACTTGGGAATGTACAATGTTTTTCAGATAGTCATCAAATATTTTTTCACACACAAAAGCCAGTTTTGAACTCATTGTACCTTTAGCTTTTCAAAACAAACACGAAATCGTGAACAAGTTTTGATATTTAAAAAAAAAACAAATCAAGTAGAAAGTCAGATATCCCAATTATCGACAGCTCTGGAATTGAAATTACCAATTATCGACATACATGAGGACCAATTATCGACACTGTGAAATCAACAAGAATCAAGAGTTGTATGGATAAGAGAAAAATAAATATTTAATCGGATCGATAAATTCAATGAACGACATCGTGAAATCTGATAAAATAACACATACAGGGTGTTCCAGAATAACGTTACCAAATGCCAAAGGGGACTGATTTTAAGAAGAAAAGTTTTACAAACATGGGTCCGAAACGGCTTCGTTACCGAGAGACCGGATATCAAAATTCAAGAGAAAACTTTTTCTCTTTATATTTTAAAATTGACTATTGCGTTTTGAAATTTGGTGTTGACTAAACTCATTCAAAGTGCTCTTTGAAAATTGAGAAGAGTTTAAAAATTTCAAGTCAGAGTCGTTGAATTTGGCAGTTTCTTAGTGATTTTGACCTATTTTCTTGACGAAATAGCTTTAGTCATGAAAGATCCACATTTCGCGAAGTGAAACATCTATTTCATCATCAATAGTTCATACTTCTCTCTGGTTAAAACAGTCTCAGGACCTATCTGCCTTTCATAGTGTGCTTCTCGTAACATCGAATTGTTTGGAAGTTTATAGAGCAGGCATTAAGTTTTCACATTCGTAACATTTTATTATTTGAAATAGACTGACAAATTAACGAAACCAATAATCGATAATGTAATGCAATCATCATCGACATCTGCGAAAAAGTATAAATAATATCATAAGATTTTATCAACATTTGATGTCGGTTTGTATTGAAAGTCATGTCGAGGTGCCCTATGATCGGCGAAAAATTAAGCATTATTCGACATAGAATTGAACCTATTATCGACATTGAAATATTTCATTTTCTAATTGGAAAATTTGAAGAAAATCATTATGTCGATAATTGGTACATAATAAATAATGATTAAATCGCATACAATAAAGTTACTTTTGTTCCGAAAAAAGAAGTATATAAGCTCCAGGAAGTATTTCAAATAACACCACACTTTACCCAATTACCGACACTTGTGTCGATGAATGGGGATGGTCGTGTTTTAGATGTACCTATGTCGACACCCTTTCTTTAATTAAAATATCACAGACATATTTATTTCATTGATAAAACTGAAATCATCAAACCATATGAAACTGTGTTAATGTACAAAAAAACTTATAGCACTTGAATCATGCGAGTTGATTGGATATGATGAGGAGGCTTTTCTTACTGAATTGGTAACAAATAGGCTGTAAACTCGGTTGAGGCTGAAACTCAACTGAAAGAGGGCACATTTTGCACTGAGGATACTCATAAAAAATCGGGATAATATAGTATTCAGATATGCTGAGAAAACTATAAGTTACATATTCGCGAAGAAAATAATTCTATGGCTGGTCCCGAAACCTTAATATATGGAAAAGAAAAGAAAAGTGTCGATAATTGGGGCACTGTCGATAATTGGTACATTTACCTTATGGCAATCATTCAGTTAACAAACTGTAACTAAAATATTCTCCAATAAATTACTTGAAATCATGATAATAGATACTTGAATCGTATAATTAAAAAAGATAAAATTTCCCTGAAAACATTTCTCCATAACATCATAACAATTCGTTCTCCGTGTCGAAATAATGAGAACATAAACTTGTTCCAGAACATACAGCGAGATTGTATTTTTTTCAAAACCAGAGTTGTAATAAAACAAAAAATCAACAAATTATGTATCTATAGATGTGGAGCGAAAATAATTAATATTTTTAGTTCTTGGTCTATTCTAATCACGCGAATGTCTTTCATTTCCATGTTCAACAAGTCCACGAAGGGCTTAGTGCTTGGTAATTCCTGAAAGTGCTTGTGAGCACTAAGTCCTTTCAAAAATTTCGCGAAGCACGAAGCACTGGTGCTTACGAGCACAAAAGAGCTTCGAATGCTTTTACGAGCACTAAGACTATACTTCGGCACAGCTCTGCGTCCAACTATTCCTAAATTTCGATTGCTTTCGAAATTTTTCCGAATGCTTCGAAATTCTGTCAACTGCTTCGGAAATTTACCAACTGCTTTGAGAATTTGCCAACTCTGAGTAACATAAGTCACTTCCTTAAGCCGGTCCCAGACAATGCGTGTATTTGACGAATGTTCGACATTGGCGGTGCTTCGCGTAGTGTGTGGGAGCTCAACTTCGGCGCGAACACTATGGCCCACACACTATGCGAAGCACCGCCAATGCCGAACATTCGTCAAATACACGCATTGTCTGCGACCGGCTTTAGACCAAATTTATTGGCACTTGTCCAAATGCTTCGAAATTTTACCAATTGTTTTTATATTTTCCCACTGCTATGAAATTTTTCATATAATTTTTTTTCGAAATCGACCTCTCTTCCAATATACAGCCTTCGGAAGACGATGACAAGTTGACCTTTTTTTAGTCCTAAAAATCACTGAGTAATCAACCTATACATAATATGATTCATCAAGTAAATGTTACTCACACAATTTTTTTGATCCCATGGCTTCATTATATGGGGTTGAAAATAACAACCCTTTTGAGTTTCCTTCAAAAATTGTTTTCGTAGGATAAATTTTCGAAAAATGAAATTCGCCTATGGTTTCCCATTCAATTCTGGAGGAAAAAACTAACTTGCAAAATTTCGACACAGTCGATACATTTCTCGAAAAAATAATTCAACATTTCTGATCACTATTCATTTCATTTCATCGTATTTTCCATAGAACTAATATTCTAAGATATTGTTTATGCTCAAAATTGGTTTTGTCAATTTAGCTTATTAATCGAAGGAAAGTTCTATTTCTTAAGTTAAAATATTACGGATACAATTTCCTTCCGAAAATTAATAAAAACCTTCAGAAAGATTTAAACAACGTTTTTATCTCCTGTCATAGACATACAATATCTTAGAATATTCATTCTATGGAACATTAAAATTTATACAATAAAATGGAATGAACAGTGATCATAACTGCTTGTAAGTTTTTTTCCAAGGAACGTATCGACTGTATCAACATTTTGCAGGAGACTTTTTTCTCCAGAATCGAATAGATGATAATTTTATTTTTCGAAAATCTATCCCACGAAAACAATTTTTTAACGAAAATCATTGTTGTTATTTTCAACCTGTTATAATAAAGTTATGAGATCTAAAATTTGTGTGAGTAACATCTACTAAGTGCTTCATATTATGTATAGTTTAAGACTCAGTATTTTTAAGAAGCCGTAACAAATCTGAAAACTGTCAACTCGCCATTGCCTCCAGAGGCTGTATCTTGAACAGAGGTCAATTTCGAAAAAATTTATACAAACTATCCCTGCTTATTTCATCGAGGAATCATCTCCCTAAGTCCCTCGCATTCGTTTACAGACACCCTGTATATTGAACGCCGTAGTATTAGGTCCACCCCTTGACCAACTCCAATGGAATTTTTCCAACTGCTTCGAAAATTAACCAACCGTCCCTGGCTGCATAACCAGAAACAATTCTGACTGTTCCAGTGGCGGCTTGTTTTGTCAGCTGCATACTTATATCATTATGAAAAAATCCTTCGGTATTAATGCTCCAATGATTCTATAGCGTTTTATTGGGTGGTAATTGCCCTGAGATAAGTTTTTCAACTCGCTTCAACCAGTTTTTCACTAAACTCTATCGGAATATGTATTATTAACACTGCCAAAAATAATTTGATTAGAGTTACACTGCCAGTAGGCCAGTAGTACTCTCATTTTGAAACCTCCGATTCGATTTTCCTACCGCACCGATAGTCAAGATTTGGAATAGGTTGTATAACTTCTTCAATTGTACATATTTTATATTCATATAGGAATAACTCAAAAACTGTTTCTCTTTTATTGAAAACTCTGCAATATCACTGCACAAACCCAATAAACCCAAACCAGAGTGAAATTTCACTATCTTCTGCTTCACGATTAACCCGAATATGTGCGGTTTCCCGATGAAACGAAACGAAACGATCACGGATCAAGGGTAGATAGTCTGATCAATCCAGACCAAAAAATTAGGGTGAAGTTACATAAATCCCAACAAGCTGAAAATCGGTAAAATTGTTCAAAACATAATAATAAATAATATATAAAAGTTCCCAATCATTCCCGTGAATGAACAAAAATTTATTCAAGTTTAGAGGTCGAAAAATGAGTTTTTCACGATTTTCAGCAAAACGGTGAGTTTCATCAAAAAGTAATTCAGACAAAAATGTTGATGTTAAAATTATCTTCAAAAAATGTATCAATACTTTTTTTCCTACGAGGCACCGTTTCTGAGATAAAACGCTTCAAATGTTCTAAAAGTTGTTACTGAGGCTAGCCTCAAATTCACCTTAGAAGCCGCAATAGATAAACTACGAAGGGGAGGTTCATGATCTCGTCACGTCGATGTGAATAACGCGCTAGACAAGGAAGCGCGTGAGGCAAGCCTCACCTCACCGTTTACGCCTTGAAGAGGAAGTGAGATGAATGTTCCAAAATCGGACCTTAACGCCTGTAATATGTAACGTTACGGTCCGATGTTTGTGCATTCATCGTAACGTCAGTAACGTGTAATGTTACAGACGTCTGTAGCCGGCTTGAGATTGAGCTCGGATATTATGGAAGACGAGTGCAGTATCGTACAAAAAATTGAGACTGAAGAACATAATGGATGATGAAATTGATTAATAAAATATGGATTAATTCGCTTGATATTATTTGTGATTTCCGTAATTTATTTGGTGAGGCACTGCCTCACCTGCCTCATAGGACAAGCCGCCACTGCCAACTGCTTCGAAAATTAACCAACCGTCCCTGGCTGCATAACCAGAAACAATCCTGACTGTTCCGATATCAGAAGGCTCGAAACAATGATTCCAGTTTTCCAGGGCTTTCCCTCGACTTTCCGTCGAGTTAAATGGGTATTTACCCGTTTCGCAGGTGTATAATCGAGTTGCTTTCGATCGGAGTTTGATTGGATTTAGATGGGGGATTTCTTCTTTGCTTTATTCTCTAACTTCGTTTCTCTTTGTACCGACGATGAATATTGAATGTTTTTTTCGCCTTGTTGAATTTCTGAATACTTTTTGCAAGGATTTGAGGTACGGTTTCCGCTTGGCAACGCTTTTGTTAGTCTGTCAGTTTAATGGGACTATTCTCTTGGTTTCAGGACAGCTTTTCTGACAGACAATTTTTTGTTGCGTCTGTTTTGTCAGGATTTTCCATTGAGGATAAAGGTTCATTTATATTTCCGGAGTCAAAAGCGAATGTCTAGAAAATAGGAGCTAAAAAAACGTTTTTTTCAATTCAGTCAAAGGTGTGTTGATTTTATCATTTTTATCAAAAAACGAAAACTGTAGTTCTAGTACGAAATGAAAATTATCGCGTTAATCGCAGGTATAATATAAACAATAAAAACAAAGAATAATACTAATGGATTAAAATCAACCAATATTAAACCCATACTTCGGAACTAATCCCGTCAAAGCACAAAGAACATGCATGGTGGTAATATCAAACGGAGCATCCATAGATAGCTATTTCACCTATTTATGGATCATCAGTATGGAGGAGCTCCGTCTGAAAGGCATTCTGGGCTCCCTTACTTGAAGAAATGTCGCCTGGTTCTGAGTATAACAGAAACAAGACGCCATCTCTTGGGATCCGTACGAACACATACCTCCGATGCATGAACGTTGAACGAAGTTGCGAGATGTTTATCCGTTTTTCATCAAACTGGTGGCAGTCCAACTTTGTGGATTTTACCTCAGTCAATGGAGTGGAACGCTCGATTAATCGTCATAAACGAGACGTGAGACATGGTGATAATAGTACGAAATGAAAATTATCGCGTTAATCGCAGGTATAATATAAGAAATAAAAGCAGAGAATAATACTAATTGATTAAAATCAACCAATATTAAACCCATATACTTCGGAACTAATCCCGTCAACGCACAAAAACCATGCATGGTGGTAATATCAAACGGAGCATCCATAAATAGCTATTTCGCCCTATTTGGGGCTCATCAGTATGGAGGAGCTCCGTCTGAAAGGCATTCTGGGTTCCCTTACTTGAAGAAATGTCGCCTAGTTCTGAGTATAACAGAAACAAGACGCCATCTCTTGGGATCCGTACGAACACATACCTCCGATGCATGAACGTTGAACGAAGTTGAGAGATGTTTATCCGTTTTTCATCAAACTGGTGGCAGTCCAACTTTGTGGATTTACCTTCAGTCAATGGAGTGGAAACGCTCGATTAATCGTCATAAACCAGACGTGGTGATAATAGTACGAAATGAAAATTATCGCGTTAATTGCAGGTATAATATAACAATAAAAGTTGAGCCTCAAATAGGGCGAAATAGCTATCTATGGATGCTCCGTTTGATATTACCACCATGCATGTTCTTTGTGCGTTGACGGGATTAGTTCCGAAGTATGGGTTTAATATTGGTTGATTTTAATCAATTAGTATTATTCTCTGCTTTTATTGTTTTGTAGTTCTAGTTTTCGTTTCATCGAAACGAAAAACTTGATTTTTTTATACCTACTTTATTGTGAATAACATCTAAGATATTAAATCATTTTTATTTATATTTTCGAACGTTTTTAAACCGAAACACAGGTATTTCGAAGCTTATTCTCCTCCGAACAATAAAAGTTTTACTCTGAGTACCCAGAGTACCTATTTAATTCTCGAAAGAACAAATTGAACGAAAAAAACAATACTATTCTATCAATCTATTTCAGACTGAAAAATTGAAATGAGTATTAAAAATAGAAAAATAGTATATTATATTATAAGGATTAAAAGTGCATATTTTTTACGAGTAATATTTGCAGTTGCGAGGCGGAGCCGAGCGAATGCAAAATTGCCAGTCAAAATAAGCACTTTAGTCCGTATAATATATACTATTTTTTCTCCAACCAAGCCAAAATTAAAATAAATTTGGCGATAGCAAGTCGGTAGTCAGGGATATCTGGTATTGTTGGTGAATATTGATTGTCAAGTAGACGTCAAATGCAATTACTTTTAATCCAAGGATTAAAAGTAGCGTTTTTAATCCTAGGATTAAAAGTGTTGCTAAGCAACGAGCAAATTTTTGTACGGTAAGGGAATTTATGACTTTTGCACCTAAAAATAGTACAAAAATGTCAATATTTTTTGATGGTTGGAGAAAAACGTATGTTACCCAAATATTAAACCTCTGTTCAAACTCACACTCACATAAAAACCAAAATCACAAATAAGTAAAAACCAACAATATTCCATAAATCTACTCCAATTTTGTTGTTGTTTACATTCTTACGTCAAAATGCTATAACCGCAGATGAAAAACTAGTCCAGAGTAGAGTAAATACCAAAAATCAAAATATTGCGGTTATACTTGAGACAGTAACAGCTGATTAATGACGTCACGGATTAATAACCAAACTTCATAACCACTCCCGCTCGAACATAGTGGTAATTACCACACAGAAATAGTAGGTACAGTCGACTCTCGATAATTTGAAACTCAAGGGACCAACGAAAAAGTTCAAATTACCGAGGGTTCAAAATGAAAAGAGTTCTAATAAACAAGAGGGAGTAAGGATGAAATTCAATTAAACAAGAGTTTGATCAGAAGTACATAGCTACCTACTAATGATATTATATATCCGATTATGTATTATATTTTACATACATGATCTTTATATGTATATGATAACATGAGTATTTCATTTCGAAAAAAAGTACTCAAAAAAGTACTCAATTTTCATTTGAGTTAGTGACTTCCATCTAGCTAAGCATTGTCCAGGGTGTTTTCTGTAAGTTGAGAGCTGGGAAGAATTCATCGTTTGTTTCTGCCCTGAGGGCAGAAACCGAGAGCCTGAGCGAAAGACTTTTTCCTCCAGGCGAGGAAATTCATCTTGACGAAGCCTTTTCTTTCTATACTGGAGACACTTCCAGTGATTCGTTTCTTATTCTTTAAAATCATGGACAACGTAGATGGTAGAATATCGAACTATTTCGCAACATCTTTTTCCAATGTGCCTTTTTCCACCGCTTCGATAACATGTGTTTTCTTATCGAAAGACCCTTATTCTTCCTTTCACTCATTTTAATTAGAAAATTCGAAAACCGGTTTTAGTTCAACGCAATTCTAAGGAAGACAAGTGCAAGATGAAACGGATCACAGACGAGTGGGGACTTCAAATTATAGAGTGTTTGGGTGATTTGACTTCAAGTTTAAGAGTGTTATTGAGCAAGATGTCATAGCTACAACTTCAAATTATCGAGGGGCTGACACGTTGATTTTTTTCAAATTATCAAGTGTTATTCAAGGGAACTGAAAAGAACTTCAAATTATCGAGAGATTCAATTTATCGAGTGTCAAATTATCGAGAGTCTACATTACAAATTCTGTTTGGTTATCCGCTTGAACTCAGATATGAATTTGGTATTGTAGCACGGACTCGGTGATGTGATGGCAATCACCCAAGGACACAACATAAATTTTAATAATAATAACAGAACATGTAGAAAGAGAAGTTAGCACTTACCTGAAAGTTTATTGTTTTGGGGCTAAATTATCAGTGAAAACTGTTTTTGAACATAATAAAAATTCTTTAAAACTCAAGACCACGAACTGATCGTCTGAAATATAATGTGAATTTCTGTGTTGGTCAGTTCTAGTTGTTATTTCTTTTTCCAGAAATATTTTCATGAGACTCAACCAAAAACTGTAGTAGATTTTTTCTAGATTTCTAAAATGTATCGTGAAAATTTTTCCATCTTTGTATTATGGACAGGATGATTCACTTATCTTTGTTACCTAATTTTTCTCGAAAACAGACGAATTTTTTTATTCTGTTGGCAGTATTGGTACCAGTCGATTTTGACTTGAGATATGCGTGAAAGTCTGAGAAAATAATTAAGACTCTTGGCGTCACGGCCCTATCAGATTTTTTTTCTCGAGGAACATACCTTTTTTATTGTGTCATTCAAAAGATAATTCTATTTTGAATGTTTCTCTGAAGAAATTTTTTTATTTCTTTCCATCAGTGAGCTGCATTGTGTTTTATGTTAATTCTATCCCATTAATTTTTTTTCTGTATTGTGACAGTATACCTTGATTTAGTGACATGGATATGATTTAGTTTCTTAAAATCGAGGTGACTTTGTAGCAAACTATTTCTCAATCATTATATTCATAAAAAATATTATATTTTGTAACAATAAACATTTTTAATAATCAACGAAACATGTTAAATCATTATGTTCCATACATAGATTATAATAGGTTTGTTCGAACTGCGTATTTTTGACCGTACAATGTACCGTACAAGGGAACGTTTTGTATCGCATTTATGCGCAGGTCAGTGCCGTGTACGGTTCAAGGGCTGGTTCACAGTTTCAGGTTGTTGGTACGCTTTTGTGTACCCGTGTATCGTTAAATTTGAATTTTCTGTTTACAATTTTTATCTGCTTGATATGTTTCTATTGTCTTATTCTTTCGATGTTATTGTCACTGACAAAATAAATAATCCCTAGAGATTTATTTTATCTATGTAAGTTGTTTGTTGTTACTTATTCCGCTTATGTAATTATCTAGTCTGTCTTCACATCCTTTGAGCTTGAAAGAGTATTTTTTTTAAATGATTTAGTATGTTCGCTTGAATGAGTATCGGAAATGTAATAAAACTTCGCCGAAGAATGAAATAAATAAAATATAGTGTGTTATATTACATTTCCGATACGTTGTACCTATACTTGGAAGGGTAATTGCCAATTTTGAATTCTCATCTAAATCGAATATCCTGATGTCTATTATTTTTTGTTTATTAAGCTTTTCATCAATAACTTAATTACTTTTCGGAAATAAAAGTGACTTCCCCAAGTACACGGGATAACAAATGTGGTGCGAAGGAAACCAAATTCTTTATTTGAGTACATGGTATTCATATGGAGAAAGTGGGCTTCTTTGAAATGAGAATTCTGAAGCAACTTTGGAATAAAGCTGCTTACGTAATAATTGAAAATTTCAAACATTACCTCACCATACACTGTTACTTCTAATTCTATAATTCTAATACTTTCTTCAAAGTTTTCAAATAATGAATAATTTCCATTTGACCATATCGTTTAATGAATAACAAAACAAGCGAGCAAAAACTGTAAAAAATCAGAGAAAAAATGAGATAAATAAATGAACCTCATATCAATAAATAAGAAATTTTCTTTCGATCTGAGAAATAAACATAACCGTCCTATCCTAAAATAAATAGAAATCCAAATGGCGCAGGTCAGTACCAAACCAGTACAAACGATCCCTGCCTCCTAGCAGGGATCGATTTGACCGTACACTGTACTGTACCGTACATGGGACGGTACATAGGTCAGTTGGAACACGAGACCGCGATTTGGGATCGTTCACTGTACCGTCCAAAAACGCTGTTGGAACGCCTTTAATCTACTGCGCATGTGGTGGACCGTACAATGACTGCACAAACTGAACAAACCTTATGGGGCCCACTCACTAGGAAGGAAGAATGCGCAGTTAAGTCTCTGCATGTTTGCTGTAACGCAAACGTGTGCATTCATATTGCCCACACACATACACTTTTGCGTGTTGGTTTGGATGTGCGACAAGCGTGAGATGACGTCGAAAAAAGATCTGATGTTAATGGCAGTGGCGTGTGTTGTTATTTAGGAAAAATTTCTAAGGTATAAATATCGAACCCGACACTGTGTTGCTAAACATATGAAACGTGCAGAGACTTGTTGCCCATACACGGTCGTTTTTGGTCATTCTTCCACGTACGGGGAAGAATGCACACGCCACACGACGGAGATGAATGCGCATTCCAAATTTACGCCATACACACACACTTTTAACTGTACCACGTACAACGCGCATTCAAGTCTTCGCGCTTCCCTCTTAGTGAGTGGGCCCTTTTAGGTTTGTTCCAACAGCTGACTTTTGTACGGTAATTTGACGGTCACGAAACTGTTAGTAATCGATCTTATGCGCATGTCTAAACTTTGACCGTACAAGAACCGTCCAAACAGTACTTGCTCCAGACCAGGGATCGAAATGACGATCACAAAACCGTTCCACTCACGGTCCCGAAGCAGGATGGAACAAAACGAAACCGTTCTCAAACGATACATTTTCAGTTGGAACACATTTTTATCTATTGCGCAGAATCCTGACGATCATTGTATGGTCAATTCTTGAGTTGGAACAAACCTCTAATATCTTTCTTATTTCATTATACCTCATTTACTTAACAAAGTAACACATAATGAAATAAGGAAAAGATATTATAATCTATGTATGGATCATAATGATCGGTATATAGAACATATGATTTGACATATTGCATCTATTATTAAAAAATGTTCATTGTTATAAAATATGATATTTGATGAATATAATGATTGAGAAATAGTTTGCTACAAAGTCTCTTCAATTTTAGGAAACACAATCATATCTATGTCTCCAAATAAAATCATAGTGTCATAATAGAGAAGAAAATTAATGGGAACGAATTAACATAAAACACTCTGCAGGTCACTGACGATGACGGTAAAAAATAGAAAAAAATTGTAGTCAAAAGAAACATTCAGGATTAAATTATCTTTCGAATGACACAATAAATAAGGTATGCTCCTGAGGAAAAAAAATTGATAGCGATGCGACGCCTCGAGTATTAATTCTTTTCTCTGACTTTTAAGCACATCTCAAGTCAACATTGATTTGTACCAAACACCGTCAACAAAATAAAGAAATATTTATCCTTTTTTGAGAAAAATAATGTTACCAAGATAAGTGAATCTCCCTGTACACGATATTTCATAGATCGCTCACATAAATTGTTTGAAACGCAAAGAATCTGTCCACTTCAAGGATTCATAAGATTTCCTAATTAATAAAAAATTTAAGAGACCGACAATCCATAAGGAGAATCTTGTATCCTAGCTTAGAGCGGTTATTTTCGATAATTTCCTAATTTTGAAAGCATTTGAACGTGAAAATTAGTAGATGGATTTATTCACTCGAGTATTTTTGAATAACTTATGATGTTCTACCGAAGAGTTATGCACCCAGAAAAAACCTGTAAAACTTATAACCAAATGAGAAAACTTAGATGAATTTTATTGTTTGAAGAACAATGCGTACTATTTTTGTCCTAAAATATACAGGGTGTCTGAAAACAAATGCCAGGAACTTTCGGAGATCATTCCTCGATGAAAATAAGCAGGGGTAGTTCATAAAAATTTTTTTCGAAATCGACGCCCTTTCCAAGAAAAAGCTTTTGAAAGACGATGACGAGTTGACAGTTTTTGAGTTTTTACGGCTTCTTAAAACACTGAGTCATAAAACTATTCATAATATGAAGCATTAAGTAAATGTTATCCACACAATTTTTTTAGATTTCATAACTTTATTATAAGGGGTTCAAATAACAACCCCCTATAATTTCCGTTCAAAATTGTTTTCGTGGGATAGATTTTCGGGAAATAAAATTCTCTTATGGTTTCCCATTCAATCCTGGAGAAAAAAAGTATTTTGCGAAATTTCGATACAGTTGATAATTTTCTCGGAAAAATAAGAACGTACAAGCAGTTATGATCACTGTTCATTCCATTTCATTGTATAAGTGTTAAATAGAACGAATATTCAAAAATATTGTATGTCTATAACAGGAGATAAAGATGCTTAATTACTATTTTCCGGAAGAAAATTACATCCCCAATATTTCAATTTCACAAATATAACTTTTTTCGATTAATAAGCATATTGACCAAACCAATTATGAGCATAAACAATATCTTAGAATATTACTTCTATGGAACATACGATGAAATGGAATGAACAGTGATCACAACTGCTTGTAAGTTTTTAGTTTTTCCGAGAAAAGGATCGACTGTATCGAAACTTCACAAGAGACTTTTTTCTCCAGAATTGAATTGAAAACCAGAAGAAATTTTTATTTTTCGATGATCTATCCGACGAAAACAATTTTCGAAGGAAAATCATCAGGGTTGAAAATAACAACCCATAATAATAAAACAAGTGATAAAACAAATGTGTGAATAGCATCTCCTTAATCAATCATATTATGTATCGTTTTATGACTCAGTGTTTTTTTCTTTATCGCCTTCCAAAGGCTGTATCTTGAAAGGGAGGTCGATTTTGAAAAAAAATATATGAACTTCCCCTGCTTATTTTCATCAGGGAATCATCCACTGGCGCAGCAAGGGGGGGGGGCTTTGGGGCTGTAGCCCCCCCCAAAGATTAATTTCTTTCTTCTTCATTTTTTTGCAACTTTCGTTATTTGTTGTATCATCAAAAATTGTTCAGTTCAGCCCCCCCCCAAAACAAAATCCTGGCTGCGCCACTGGAATCATCTCCCTAAGTCCCTCGCATTTGTATACAGACACCATGTATAAACGTCATTGCCATTCGGTACATACGTCACTGAAGTTCCAGAAAGCGATATATTCAACATTGAATAATAACTTCAGTAATTTGTTTCTTTCCTGTTCGTAATGTATATGAAACACACCAATACGTCAATTCCGAATGTTATTATATCATCAGTCATTTTATTTCAAAGGCTTTTCTGAATACTTCTGAAAATACACTACTGGAAAAAATTAAAGGATCAGAAAAAAATTTCCAAATTTTTCGGCAATTTTCAGCATGCCGTAACTTTGAGAGGAATGATCGTACAAGGAATTCAAAAGAAGGAAATTGTAGCTCCAAGTGTCTAGTTTTTGGATTAGAACTTCAAAAATTTTAAGTTTCAGTGGTTTCGAGTGATAGAAAAATCAGCAACAAAAAAATTCTCGAAATTTTACCACTTTTTTTTTCTTGTTTACGAGCGTGGAAATTTTTTTTTGCATAATCGTTATAATGATGGGATACTTTGTTGATTCAGCTTCAATTTATTTTTTCGTTGACCTCAATACGTCCACTTCTCACCGAGATATCGGTCTTCAAATGGAAAAGGATCCATTTGTCTTTGATTATCGATTTCTCATCAACCAATGATCGCACAGAAAATTGAAGGAGAGTTTCAAGACCTTAAATGAACTTCAATTAATGAACAACCATTGCTTATTCATAGAAATTTTTTTTCCTCATGTCGCATCAATATAAATATTTAACAAAAAAGGGGCTTTTGGTGGTTTCTTGAAAAATCTACCGCTGGATCGAAAATGTTAAGGAAACCAATAATGTTAAGTGTGACTTTCACAGTTCAATATATTGATGAAATCCTTACGAAGAGTCAATCCAGCGAGCCGTTTTTTTGTTTGAGTCGATTGAATTTTGAAAAAAACCGTTTTTTGCTCTGAGAAGCTCATAATCTTCAAAAAAGGCAAAAAAAACCGTTTTCTCGAGCTTTTTCCACATTTTAATTGCAGATAGTACATGAATTTTAAAAAAAGAAAAATAAAATAAACTAACAAATAGAATTTTTATTAATTTAATAACGGATAAAACATGGATACTTTTCCATTTGAAGACCGATATCTCGGCGAGAAGTGGACGTATTGAGGTCAATAAAAAAAATTAAAGCTGAATTAACAAAGTATCCTATCATTATAACGATTATGCAAAAATAAAATTTCCACGCTCGTAGACAAGAAAAAAAAGTGGTAAAATTTTGAGAATTTTTCTGTAGCCGATTTTTCTACCATTACTCAAAAACCACTGAAACTTAAAATTTTTGAAGTTCTTATCCAAAAACTAGACACTTGCAGCTACAATTTCCTTTCTTTAAATTCCTTGTACGACCATTCCTTTCAAAGTTACGTCATGTTGAAAATTGCCGAAAAATTTGGAATTTTTTTTGATCCTTCAATTTTTTCCAGTAGTGTATCTCCAATTTTTCAAGCCTGAAAATGATCATATAGAATGTAGTGAAATATCCAATATGTTCAAACATGTGAGTTTCAAATATCGCATATTCTGGGGTTCCACAAGGTTCGTTTCTGTGTCCACAGAATTCTAGTTTTAAAGCCGAGAATAGACGAAGCGCACCTACTCGCGCACCAGCCTCGCATCCGGTCCCTCGCATAGTGTAAACATGCTCCTCGCCATGAGGCCCCTCGTCCTCGGGTTGAGCCATTGCCGGTCGATTTTCAGTCGCGCATCAAAGAAGCCTGGCTGTTTCGTTTGAACAAGCTTCTGGAGCTAGGCGAGTCTGGTCGAGTCTCGGACTCTATACGAGGCTGATTACTTCCTCGACTTCTAAACCCGGCTCACCCTTCCAGGCGAATCCAGCGCGTCGTGTAAACACTGGCGCGAGGATGAGTTTTGGTGCGCGAGTAGGTGGCGAGGTTTGACTCGCGAATGGGTGCGCTTCGTCTAAATCCGGCTTAAGCTACGGTTTCCTCGGACAGATCGTCGACCGTCGCGTCCAGGCCGTCAGCCGTCGAGAATAGCGATTTCCGTCGGAAGTGGTTTTCTCGAATTATTAGTGGATCGCCTACATGTACCTACTTATTGTGGTTGTAAGAAGAAATTATCGAAAATGTTCCCGACAAAATTAATAGTTCTGTTATTATTGGAGGGAGAAGACGAGAAGCTGATAATGGCAACTCTTAAAGATCCAAACAAGCCAGTGGATAAACTATTTTTGAGACGTCATACAGAAGGTGCCTCCAATGTAACTGTGCAAAGAAGGTTCTTTGGGAAATGAAATGAAATTTAGGGAGTATTTCAGACTTTTCACTGAACTTTTCGAACAAGTTTAGACTTATATTAAATGTGACAGAACCAAGAAAGGTACCAATAGGATAAAATGTCCAATTTCTATTGAAGAGAAGCTTTGTTATCATTAAGATAGGATCCGTTTCCGAATTAACTAACGTAAACAATAATTTTACTTTCTTTAAGACTGAAAGTTGAACTGCACTTCACCGCTCGAATCTAAACTCAGCTGATCAGAACCGCGAGTCGCGACGTCCAAGTTCGACGTTCAGGCGCCGTCCAGCTATGCGATTGCTAGAAAAGCGGTACCACTGAAATGCATTGGTTAGATAAAACCGTCACAACGCAGCGACTGGCGGCTTGGACGCGACGGTCGACGATCTGTCCGAGGAAACCGTAGCTTTAACGCTCTTCGGTATTTTTTTCATAAAAAAAGTTTAAGAGAAACAGGAAACGACTCACGTTAAAGCCAGAACATGTAGCTCCGATCCCAGGCGGGTGTGGGTGAAATGCTGACGTCGATCCATAGTTGAGCTGGTAGGCCGTGTCTAGGATCTTCTTGTGTGCAGACGCGTGTGCTCTGTACGCTGATACGCTCAGCTTCATAGCAGATGCTGCGCACCACTATCCTTCAAGGGACTACCGCTTGACGTGGTGTAATAGCGATGACATAACCTGTGCCGGAGAAATGAACACCCTGGTAAGTTCATTGTGCCCCTCTGAAAAAAAAATACATTATGAAAGTTTCAAGATGAAAATTAAAATAAAATATTTAAAAAAAAGCCCTGAACAGGTGCTTGTGAGCGCTAATGCTATCACTTTTATCAAATCTCAACAGGATCAGAATTATATAAGGAGCGTGGAAAGTTCGTAGCGTTTTCTTTCTAAGAATCTTCTCACACACTCAACCAATTTCGACGAAAAAATTTTACCTGCAAGCTGAAACCATAGACTACAAACATTAGTTTATATTGAACCACTGAAGTAGGAAGGTGAACCTGTGCGAAATTTAGACATGGAGAATTTTTTGCCGTCAAATGTGTTTTTGCGGGGAATTCTTTTAAATTACTTCCATCAAAAGAAGAGTGCAGCTGAAGCTCATCGAATTTTTGTGGAAACTTACGGCGACTATGCTCTACAAGAATCAACATGCAGAAAGTGGTTCCAACGCTTCAAAAATGGCGAATTTGACCTCGAAGACGAAGAGCGTTCCGGTGCACCGAAAAAGTTCGAAGATGTAGATTTGGAGCAATATCTCGATGAAGATCCATGTCAGACACAAGATGAACTTGCAGAATTGTTGGGAGTTGATCGATCAACAATTTCTTATCGCTTGAAACAACTTGGAATGGTTCAAAAGCAAGGAAATTGGGTGCCGTATGAGTTGAAGCCGAGGGACATCGAAAGACGATTTTTTACCTGTGAACTGCTGCTTCAGCGTCAAAAAGAAAAGGTTTTCTGCATCGAATTGTTACTGGAGATGAAAAGTGGAAACGCTACGACAATACCAAGCGTAAAAAAGCATGGGTTAAGCCCGGTGATCCATCAACATCGACAGCAAAGCCCAATATCCATGGCTCCAAGCTCATGCTCTGTATCTGGTGGGAACAGCTCGGAGTTATTTATTATGAGCTGCTAAAACCCAACGAAACCATCACAGGAGACCACTACCGACGACAGTTAATCAAATTGATCCAAGTATTGAAGGATAAAAGACCGCAATATGCTGAAAAACACGACAAAGTTATCCTCCAGCATGACAATGCTCGACCCCATGTCGCAATCGTTGTCAAAAACTACATGGAGAACTTCAATGGGAAATTCTACCCCACCCGCCGTATGTACCGGACATTGCTCCTTCTGATTACCACTTGTTCCGGTCGATGACGCATGGCCTGACTGAACAGCGATTTTTTTCCTACGACGATACCAAAAAATGGATCGATGACTGGATCGCTTCAAAAGACCAAGAATTATTTCAGCGAGGAGTCCGTATTCTACCTGAATTTGGGGGAGAAGGTCATAGCTGCCAATGGATAGTACTTTGAATAATCAACGTGTTGTAGCCTCTCCAGAAATAAAGCCCTAAACTTCGAAAAAAAACGCTACGAACTTTTTCACGCTCCCATATTCTGGAAATCATTCAAAAAATTAAAAATATAAAAAATCTATTATTAAAAAAATTTATTTTTTGGTTCTGATCATGCAAATCTCTTGAAATTTCGTTGAAGACTATTTGAATGAACATTCAGTACCTATATCAATCTTCTTTCAGATAATAAATTCAGTAGAATCGGATATCTTGTTATGGAAATATGAAAATTCTTCTTTTTAATAATCCAATTTTCTATGGATTTTCAAAAATTATGCCCACGAATTTTGTATGAGGCTTATCATGAGCAAATTTTCAGTTGTAATTTAACTAGTGCAATGAAAATTATCGATTCATTTTCATTGCAAGAGTTAAATTTAATAAAAAAAATTTTGTGAATCCATCAATCGAATTGTGTCGCTGTGTAGTTGCTGTCACATTGCCGTTACTCTAATAAGTAATAAACGTTCATAATTACGTCTGCATTTATTTTAAAGGACCTGATAATTTTGCACAAGTGCGAATTATCGATAATTTGCACTAATGCAAAATTATCGCCTAATTGTATGCTCATTGGCTAAAACAACAATAAAAAATCAGTCGGAACATTGTTGTCTGTCGAATTTGACAGATGAATAAAATTTTCATTATAATTGGTTCCGTTAAGTCTGAGATATTGAGGAACATAAATTTTAGTGGTCATATTTAAGGGCACACCTTTACGATTTGGCCTAGCACACAGACGTATAACGGGTAGATTATACAATAGTCGTGAATAGAAATTATTACTAGGACTGCCTTATATGAGATTTCAATATGTTATAGCAATATATTAGAGAGATTTTTTATGTGCTAATGGACATTTAATTTTTTCAAATCGTAGGAAAACCTACAAAATTACTGCAAAATCCAACATTAGCTCGGAAATATCATAGATCTCTATACAGGCTGTCTGTAAACAAATGCGAGGGACTTTGGGGGATGATTCCTGGATGAAAATAAGCAGGGGTAGTTCATATAAATATTTGTCGAAATCGATCCCCCCTCCAAGATTCTGTCTTTGGAAGGCGATAGCAAGTTGACGGTTTTTAATATTTTTTTGAGTCTTCTTAAAAACACTGAATCATTAACTATACATACTATGGAGCACTAAGTAGATGTTACTGACACAATTTTTTTGATCTCATAACTTTATTATTAGGGGTTGAAAATATGTAACAACCACCTATGATTTTCGTTCAGAAGTTGTTTTCTTTTTCGGGATATATTTTCGAAAAATAAACTTCTCTTATGTTTTTTCATAAATTCTGAAGAGAAAAGTTTGATGCAAAATTTCGATACAGTCGATCGATACTTTTCTCGGAAAAATAGAAACTTACAAGCAGTTATGATCACTGTTCATTCCATTCTATCGTATAAGTTTTCCATAGAATGATTATTCTGAGATATTGTATGTCTATGGCTGGGGATAAAGATGTATAAATAATAATAATATAAATCTTTCTGAAGGTTTAATTGCCAATTTCCGGAAGAGAATTATACTTACCCCTATCATTTTGATTTCACAAATAGAACTTTCTTTCGATTAATAAACAAAATTGACAAAACCAATTTTGAGCATAAACAATATCTTAGAATATAATCCAGTCGAATTGTGCTTTTAGCAGGAAAGTTTTGGGGTAGTTTTGATTTCTTCAATTTTTTATGTTTTTTGGGGTGCTGAATCCGAATTTGAGGTTTGTTAACAAAATGTCGAGACGGAACATAGAAAAAAATACACAAAAAGAATAAAAATCTCATTCTTGGTCAGTTTTTTGCATATTACTCGGAAACTATCAACTTTTCTTGAAAAAGCTTTCCATACGAAATGAAAATACAAAATTTCCTACAAATTGTACTACCACGGGTTGTTCTGCGAAAACCCGTTTTGACTCAAATAATAGTTGAAAATGAGGTATTTTCTATGACTCAATAAATGAGAAATATTTAATTTTACGGTTCTGATGATGCGATCCTCTTGAAATTTCGCATGAACATTCAGTATATCAGTCTCAATTCACACAAAAAAAAAATCGAATCAGATATCTTGTTATGGAAATATAAAAATTCTTCTTTTCAACATTTCAATTGAATTTCTATGGTTCTGTTCACACTATGGTCACACAATTTTGCATAAGGCTCATTATGAGCACCTTGCATTTGGCCGCAACATTTCATTTCGATGGGTTTCATTTTGTCTGAGATATTGAGAAACAAACATTTTGAATGGCCATATTTTGTTCCATAAAACATGCCCATTCAAAATTTTGTTCCTCAATATCTCAGAGAAAACGAAACCAATCGAAATGAAATGTTGCGGGCAAATGCAAGGTGCTCATAATAAGCTTCATGCAAAATTGTGTGACCATAGTGTGAACAGAACCATAGAAAATTCAATTGGAATATTGAAAAGAAGAATATTTATATTTCCATAACAAGACATCCGATTCCAGTGAAATATTTTTTATGAATCGAGACTGATATACTGAATGTCGCTGCAAAATTTCAAAAGGATCGCATCATCGAAACTATAGAAATGATTTTTTTTCATTTATTGAGTCATAGAAAATTCCTCATTTAAAACTATAATTCAAGCCAGAACGGTTCATCGCAGGAAAAACTTTAATAGTGCAATTTGTTTTGAAATTTTATGTACTTACATTTTGTATAGGAAGGTCTTTCACGAAAAGTTGATAGTTTCCGAGTTATAAGCAGAAAACTGCCAAAGAATGAGATTTTTTCTCTTTTTTTGTATATTTTTTTCAATGTTCCCTCACGAAATTTTGTTAGCAAACCTCAGATTCGGATTCAGCACCCCCAAAAATTATAAAATATCGAAAAAATCAAAACTACCCCAGAACTTTCCTGCTAGGGGTTCTTTTGATCACAATATGACTGGACTAATATTCATTCTATGGAAGGTGCGATGAAATCGAATGAACAGTGATCAGTGTATAGAAGCAATCGAAGATAAAGTTTAGTATTGATCTATTAGTAGTTACCGCTTGAATGTCAGCAGACGCAGAGGGTAAAATTGAATCCTAGAAACTCTTCTAGAGATAGAATTCAGGCAAGATCAGGCGAACAAATACAACAGGAAAATGCTGATGTCCTTGTAAGCATGGCGAATTTAGGTGCAACATAATCGAAAGAGGCAAGAAATGAGAGGAATCAACGAAGAAGAGTTGAACATTGAGAAGGGCGCAGATTCGTAGTAGACAGACGCAGTCTTACATCAAACCAGAAAAGTAGAAAAATATTTTCCACAAATAATTCATATTAATGGCAAAACAACGTAAGCCGGGCAAGCTAGTAGATGAAATAAAACACAATTTAATTTCGAATTACTCCAACAGTGCCAAATGCATGAATCATTAGCTAACCGCAAGAACCAAGTTGACATAAATCATAAGACCATATGCGGTATATCACCCATAGCTGCCAAAATCTCCAGTTATAGGCCATCAAAGACAGGGATGAGGCTGAACACAGCATCGACATATTCGATATCATCCCCCTCGACTTCAATTTATTGTCCAAGGGGCGTTTTCTCCTTTTCTCGCCATGTTCAAATCGAGTTATTCGAGTTTCAAATTTATAGCGTACAAAAACGTTCGACTTTATCCCGAGTTGCGAATCGATAAGGTGTTTTGCTCTGTTTTCTTAGACGGTAAACTATCCTTTCAGTTATTGCGTTAGAGGGTCTAGAATCTAGGGGCCGCTACCCTTACGAATGGGGTGAATATTGGAGTGACAGAAACTGATGAAATCGCTGGAATGAAGAATGCTGTAATAATTATGAAGGAATCTAAGGGGTTGTTTACCTTCCGATGTGAAAATATCAATAGTATTCGAAAATAACAACAACTAAGCGAATTGATACAATTTTTTTGGAGTATATGTAAAGGGTTTTCCAATAAGAGGTGTTATTTTGATATTCAAAGAAAAATGCCATTTTCAATAAAAAGGATCAGATGTTCATTTCATTATAAAGAAGAAGCTTTTAATAGTAAAAATAACATCAGGGAAATGACCACGACGACCACGCTTACAGGACCATATCCTTTTAATGAAATTTTCATAACCAAATCGCAAAGTGGCTTCCATCTTTGAGGTCTGGAATCGACGCTGCTCTATTGGCGTAGACCTTTTCTTTCACTTGGCCCCAAAGGAAGAAATCGCAAGATCTCGGTGGCCAATTGTGATCACCTCTCCGAGAGATAAAACGGTCCGGAAACATTTCCCAGGATAGCACAATCCATTTACCGAAACTGTTGCTCCAGCTTCATTTTCGAAAAAGTAAGGTCCAATGACTCCGCCGGACCATAAACCGCACCAAACAGTCACACTTTGAGGATAGAGAGCCTTTTCAACAATAACTTTAGGGTTCTCCGAGCCCCAGATGCGACAATTTTGATTGTTGAAGAAGCCACCGAAGTGGAAATGGTCTCATCACTAGAGAAGATTTTTCGATGGAATTCCGGATCATTTTTATGCATTTCAACGACCCAATCGGCAAAGACACGACGTTGTTGATGATCGGCCGGCTTGAGTTCTAGCTGTTAACTGAACTTTATAAGCCTTAAGACCCAAATCTTTATGCAAAGTACGATGTAATGACGTTTGTGAAATGCCTAATTTCAAAGAACGACGAGGAATAGACAGCCCTGGGTTTTCTTCAACACTTTCGGCTACAGCAGCAATATTGTCGGCTGTTCTTGAGCGACGTTCACGGGTTTTATTCTTCACATCACTAACCTGTCCCAACAGCTCGAATTTATTCACCAATTTCTTTATTGCTTCATGACGACCCAAAAATGTCTCTGCCAAATTTTTACCATTTTATAGTGAATTTCAATGCGTTCTTGAAGTGTGTATCGTTCCATTTTTATTGATGGCGTAGTTTCTACTTGTCAAATGTCAAAAAATGACAGCTTCAAACTTAACATCTACCGAAATAGCGGGCTATACAAAATAACACCTCTTATTGGAAAACCCTTGTTATCTCATCATGGAGAGAACTTTAACTCGATGATATGAGGGAATGAAGAATAGGAAGGAACATAATGACAATTCTGAATGATATTCACACAACAAATGTTGAAACATAAACAGTCTTTCCTTAGAAGCCAGGAATTTTCCTTCCTTTTTTAGCAGCTTTTTTTCAATTCATTCCCTTTTTTCGTTTTCTTCCTTCTATCTATATTTTCTTATCTCTTATTTTGTCTTTCTTCTTTGCTCTTTTCCACAGCCGCCTGTCTTGCTTCCCATTTCTTTTTATCCATTTTATGTTGTTGTTCTCTCTGTTTGATTGGGGTTTTCAATAAAGTTGGATCAACCCTCACTTTTTCACCACTAGCTTTAGCTAAATAATGCATTTATCCATACATTTTATTCTTTAATTCCTAAGCTTTTTTTACATTTCCACTTACTTTAAAAATTTCAATTTCTTCTTTTGTTTTCTCTGAATCTTAAGTATTTTTTTTTGAAATTGGGGATCCTTTTTTTATCTTTTTTATCTACATTTGAAAAATCAAACTAGAAAAATACCATTATACCTCCACTGATAAAGACTGGTTTTGCAATTTTTCATTCACTTCCTGTTTCATCTCTTCTGTTTTGATTTTACCAGGGTCAACAAGATTTTTTTTTTATTTTTCTTTTTTAACTTTTTGATTTTTTTTCAATGTATTTTTAATTCCTTTCTTCAATGAGAAAAGGAAAAGTATACACTATGCAAAACTCAAAACTCTGAAGTTAATACCGTTATACGGTAAAATGGTATACATATCTTCTCTGTGAATGTTTTTTCTAAATACCATTTTTTTCTATTTCCCACTGTCAGCGACCTGCAATGTTAATTCTATTCCATGAAATTTTTTCTGTATTGTAACAGTATGCCTTGATTTAGATACATAGATATGATTATATTTCTTAAGGAAACTTAGTAACAAACGATCATTATATTCATCAAACATTATAATCTATAAAAATAAACGTTTTTTAATAACAAACGAAACATTTCAAATCATATGCTCTATTCTACAGAATCTCAGCACGCCCGGAATTATATTCTGGAAATTATTCAAAAAATTATATAAATGTAAAAAATAATTTTATGGTTCTGATGATGCGATATATCAGATTTGATTCACAAAATAAATTTAATCAGTTATCCTGGTATGGAAATACAAAGATTCTTCTTTTCAATATTCCAATTGAATTTTCTATGATTCCATTGACACTATGGCCACAAAATTTTGCATGGGAATTTAGTATAACAGCCTTCATTCACCAAAAAAAATTCACTCGAATCGGATATCCTGTTATGGAAATATTAAGATTCTTCGTTTCAATATTCCAATTGAATTTTCTATGCTTCTGTTAACAGTATGGCCACAAAATTCTGCTTGAACATTCAGTTAGGTAAACACGTCTGATGGGGGCACAATAGACCAGAGTGTCGCAGTAGAATGTAACCCCCTCAACAAACTAAAATATCTATTCGAGTTTCAAATTTATAGCGTACAAAAACGTTCGACTTTATCCCAAGTTGCGAATCGATAAGGTGTTTTGCTCTGTTATTCTTAGATGTTGAACCATTCCTTAAGTTACTGAGTTAGAGGGTCTAGAATCTAGGGGCAGCAACCCTCACGAATGGGGTGAATATTGGAGAGTGACAGAAACTGATGAAATCACTAGAGAGTTCGGAAAAGGATGTGGTGATATTTGTGCAGGAATCTGATAAAATAAAGCAAATTTAGGTTCGGTATTTTTAGACTTTTTCGTTGTTATCATGTCAGCCATGATAATAGCGGAGAATGAGCAGCTAGCACAAAAGTTGGTATGACATTCGAAAGTACACCAAATAAGGTACTTTTTACTGAAAAGAAAGCGTGTGCATAATTATTAATATTCCATCGAAAAAAACAATTGGAAAAATGGGACTGATTTTGTTAACTTCTGAATCGTGATATTCTCTTCCTTACCACGCCTGGAATAAAAGTGTTTTCTGCAAACAGACTCTCTCATCTTGTAGCAAATTTTAGTGGCCTTTCCGAATACAGGGTGTTTCATCATAAACTGGACAAACATATATTTTCGTGTAGAGGACATCGCGAGAATCATTTTTGCCTTATACAATATATCCCGTTTTCGAAGCATAAGCGAGATAGAGGGTGTCAAACGTCATTTTTGAGCAAGATTCTTATGAGTGTGGTCAGTTATGTATAACACTTGGTGTAACGGTTTTTGGTCAAATCTCAGTATTTTTGGGTCCTCTATCCAGAAAAGTTGACGGACTCCGAAAAAAAAATTACAAAATGGCGGAAAACCTGCAATGTTCCAAATTTTTTTTTGCGGTTGTCAAATTGACTTTCGTTTTCTGAATGAACACAATTTTCTAAGACTTTCGGTGAAAATTTTTTTCAAAAATCGAACAAAAATTTTTTTTACATGTCTACAGCGATGAAAAAATTTCACTCGAAATGGATGAAATTTTGTACAATTGTACTTCTTGAATTATCAATCACGAATATGAAAACAGAATCGTAAAATATCGAACGGTTTCGTTACTACAGTCATTCAAATGTTTCGTTCGGACCTTTTTGGGTTCTAGAATCAAAATGATTAAATTATTGGCATGTCTAAACATTTTAGATGAATTTAAACGAAAAAAATCAGTGAAACTTAGTTGGGACTCGAAACGACGTAGATATTAAATAGGGAAATGGCACTGTTCTAAGGATATTAATATTCGTTGCCAGGCAACGGTAGTCTGTAGTTCATAGAGTTCGACTACTGGCTAAATTATATTCACTGAAATTAAAATACCAGTCCAACTCTATGAATACGAACTACTGTTGCCTGGCAACGAATATTAATATCCTTAGAACAGTGTCATTTCCCTATTTAAATACCTACGTCGTTTCGAGTCCCAACTAAATTTCACTGATTTTTTTCGTTTAAGTTCATCTAAAATGTTTAAACATGCCAATAATTTAATCATTTTGACTATAGAACCCAAAATAATTTTATTTTCAATATTTCAGAGGTCCGAACGAAACATTTGAATGACTGTAGTAACGAAACCGTTCGATATTTTACGATTCTGTTTTCATATTCGTGATTGATAATTCAAGAAGTACAATTGTACCAATTTCATCCATTTCGAGTGATATTTTATCATCGCTGTAGACATGTAAAAAAAATTTGTGTTCGATTTTTGAAAAATTTTTTTCACAGAAAGTCTTAGAAAATTGTGTTCATTCAGTAAACAAAAGTCAATTTGACAACCGCAAAAAAAAATTTGGAACATTGCAGGTTTTCCGCCATTTTGTAATTTTTTTTCGGAGTTCGTCAACTTTTCTGGATAGAGGACCCAAAAATACTGAGATTTGACCAAAAACCGTTACACCAAGTGTTATACATAACTGACCACACTCATAAGAATCTTGCTCAAAAATTACGTTTGATACCCTGTATCTCGCTTATGCTTCGAAAACGGATATATTGTATAAGGCAAAAATGATTCTCCCGATGTCCTCTACACGAAAATATATGTTTGTCCAGTTTATGATAAAACACCCTGTATGTGGTCAAATTTGATGAAACTACAAGGAAAACTGAATAATGATCATTTTAGAGAAAAAACTCGAAATATTTCATGAAATAAAGAAATTTGAAATTGAAGAATAACCGTCAACATTTCAATCATGTGTTATATGACATTTTTTGTTGCAAATCACTTGTATAACCACCCCTCGAAGTTTGTCCACTTTAAAAGTAGACACCCTTTATAGTTGAATTCACTAATGAATAGAATTATACCAATAGCTCTCAGGATATTCAAATCTGATTTATTCTGACAAAAGCGAAAACGCTCCAGACTGTCGCCAGAGCTTTCTTCAATATCAAATCATATTTACAACACTTTCTGTGTTGATGAAAACTGAAATTGAACTTGTAAAACGAACATTATTATCCCATGAATAATAATGAGGACTCCGTGAGATCTTTATGCAGTATAAAAATAATATGGGTTAAAATCAGATTTACATCGATGGCGCTATCGATTCAACCTACGAATAGCACTGCTTGTATGGAAAATTGAAAAGTTTTGTAAATTCTTGTGATATTCTGGAAACTCTTGTGAATTTTAGTAAACTAATGTAAATTTCTGTAATGTTCCGGAAAATTACAAGAAATCACATAAACATCCCATTTCAGTCATCTCACATGTTACAGTATGTGAAATTACCAAATGATCAATATGTAAATTTACCCCCATTTTTAACAGTGAAGGTCTGACTAAATAGTTGAATCATTGTTTTAAGTCTCCACCATTGTTTAAGGAGACTTAAACAATGGTGGATTTCTTTAATGATACAGGGTGTTTCATCATAAACTGGACAAACATATATTTTTCGTGTAGAGGACATCGGGAGAATCATTTTTGCCTTATACAATATATCCCGTTTTCGAAACATAAGCGAGATACAGGGTGTCAAACGTCATTTTTGAGCAAGATTCTTATGAGTGGGGTCAGTTATGTATAACACTTGGTGTAACGGTTTTTGGTCAAATCTCAGTATTTTTGGATCCTCTATTCAGAAAAGTTGACGAACTCCAAAAAAAATTCACAGAATGGCAGAAGACCTGCAATGTTCCAAATTTTTTTGCGGTTGTCAAATTAAAATTTCTTTTCTGAAAGAACACAATTTTCTAAGAATTTCTGTGAAATTTTTTTCAAAATCGAACACAAATTTTTTTTACATGTCTCAGCGATGAAAAATTTTCACTCGAAAGGGATGAAATTTTGTACAATTGTACTACCTGAATTATCAATCACGAATATGAAAACCGAATTGTAAAATATCGAACGGTTTCGTTACTACAGTCATTCAAATGTTTCGGTCAGACCTCTGAAATAATGAAAAAAAAATTTTTTTGAGTACTAGAGTCAAAATAATTGAATTTTTATATATATTATTATGTCGAAATATTCTAGATAAATTTATACAAAAAAAATCAGCGAAACTTAGTTGGGACTCGAACCCACGTAGGTATTAAATAGGGAAATGGCACTGTTCCTAGGATATTAATATTCGTTGCTAGGCAACGGTAGTTCGTAGTTCATAGAGTTGGACTGGTATTTGAATTTCAGTGAATATAATTTAGCCAGTAGTCAAACTCTATGAACTACGAACTACCGTTCCCTGGCAACGAATATTATTATCCTTAGAACAGTGCCATTTCCCTATTTAATACCTACGTCGGTTTGAGTCGCAACTAATTTCACTGATTTTTTTTTTATAAATTCATCTAGAATGTTTGGACATGCCAATAATTCAATTATTTTGACTCTAGAACTCAAAACAATTTTTTTTCATTATTTCAGAGGTCTGAACGAAACATTTGAATGACTGTAGTAGGTAACCAAACCGTTCGATATTTTACAATTCTGTTTTCATATTCGTTATTGATAATTAAGGAAGTACAATTGTACAAAATTTCATCCAAAACAAAAGTCAATTTGACAACCGCAAAAAAAATTTGGAACATTGCAGGTCTTCCGCCATTTTGTAATTTTTTTTTCGGAGTTCGTCAACTTTTCTGAATAGAGGACCCAAAAATACTGAGATTTGACCAAAAACCGTTACTTTAAGTATTATACATAACTGACCACACTCATTAGAATCTTGCTCAAAAATTACGTTTGACACCCTGTATCTCGCTTATGCTTCAAAAAACGGATATCTTGTATAAGGCAAAAATGATTTTTCCGATGTCCTCTACACGAAAATATATGTTTGTCCAGTTTATGATGAAACACCCTGTATAATGATACCAATAGCTCTCAGGATATTCAAATCTGATTCATTCTAATACATCTGACTCTCGTCAGAGCTTTCTTTAATTTGAAATCATATTTATAACACTTTTTCTGTTGATGAAAACTGAAATAATTGAACTCGTGAAACGAACATTATTATCCCATGAATAATAATGAGGACTCCGTGAGATTTTCATGCAGAATAAAAATAAGATGGGTTAAAATCAGATTTACATCGGTGGCGTTATCGATTCAAATCTGCGAATAGCACTGCTTGTATAGAACATTTCAAGATAGGCCTACGTGCTTGGAATAAATCGACCAAAATTACCCAATGCCTGGCTTCCCAGGCAGCAGTTATTTCTGGAATATCGAGAAGCTATTAGGACCAATAAGCCGTTTTGTCCTCGATAATGACCGCTTAGGTCCCTGGAAACAGTCCTGGAGATCAGGGAGTAAGCCCAGTAGGCTGGTAATAGTTCGATCTCTTGTAACATCTTCGGTAACTGCTGTTATTACCCACGCCATATTATCCTTGATTGAGCTTGTTATGACCAAAGTGGGGAAAATGCATTCTCAATATTCAGAACACTCTGAAAATAGGTGAGTTGATAAATAGAATACAGGGTGAGTCTTTGACTTTGTAACGTTATTATTTTGATTTTGTCATAAAATGTAGTTTTGCCATCTTTTTACAAAAATTATTAGTTAAGTAAACTTATTGGGATGCTTCATTTTCTAAATTTCCTTATTGTTGTAATTATTCACTTCGTTTACCTGCCCTTTTCGCGAATTGCTTTCCATCAGAAAACGGTTTGTTTATTATTTAAATTGTGAGGTTAGTGGTTTGTTGTCATTTTGTAGTTCAAAAGCAGTGATTCGAATTATTTGGCCTCAGTGAAGTACTTCGGAAAATCGTGGAAGAATTATAGAAATGGATTTATAGAGACCCTCCTCTGGTATAAACTGCGTAGATTATCAGTACCGTAATGATTCCTTTATATTATTTTGGTTTTGATGTGTTTTTCTTCTTCTTCGCTATGACAATTGATAAGCTCTGTGAACTTTGAGTATCCGGAAATTTCTGTGCGACTGTCAGGCCGGCATTTTGTTGTGCGGAGGTTTAGGCATTTTCGAAGAGAATTTTGAATCTAGATTCATCCTCGTTGTGAGGGATTATATCTTCCATCATGTCATTGTTCCCTGAGAAGTATTTTGGAATATTTTGGGAAATACAGACTTTTCCACATGGAGTCCGTACTCCATGTACCTCTAGGTTATTGTATTTGAAGGAAGTTTTCGACTGAATTGGAGCTATCTCCCTCGAACAACAGAGGGTCCACGTGCCTGGCATGTCTTCTTGGCTGAATTATCTATGTACCTGCTAGTTAGAGGTACTCACGAACCTGTCAGTGAGGGGTATCAGTTAGCATCCACTTGCCTGTCATCTTGGAGGTATCTACGTACCTGGCGTTATTAGTTGGAGCTATCTACGTTCTGGAGTAGTTTGTGAAGGTAATCAGTGCATAGCACTGGCTTGAACATTGTAAATTATTGGCTTTTTATTTTGATAGTTTGTGATATTGTTCTGTAAGGTAATTTTATATATAACTTTGAGCAATTATAGTGAGGTGCACTTCATAAGATGCGTTGGGTACCAACAAAGGTGCTCGTATATCCCTTCAGGATTGTATTATAGAATAATTGATTGGTATTCCCTTCAGGAACCATTGTTTAGTTTAAAGTAGTTATTGACAATCTGATCCAGAACGTTAAGGTGAATGTAAGCTGATTATGCGGGTTTATTTTGTTGGCTTAGATTATTTGTTCTCATCTTACTTAGTGTGTATTTAGTGTTTTCCTTTGACTACCCCTTGGATGATAATCTTTATTCGTATTGTATCAACCACTGCACATATTTTTGTTTGTTTCGGTAATAAATTATTGTGACTTTAATTTTGACGGATTTTGTTAACTGTTACACTGGTAGAGGTGTAGGCAGTTCATTTACCTTGAGTAGGCAGGCATTACTCTACCTGGCGCCCATTACATTCCATCCGATAAAACTCACTCCTGTCTTCACTGAGAGTAGCCGCGAGCCTATTGCATTGAGACCGGCTTTCCCCAAAGTCTACGTTTCAATTTATCAAGGGTTTTTCAATAAGAGGTGTTGTTTTGAATAGCCAGCTATTTCGGTAGATGTCACGTTTGAAGCTGTCATTTTTCGACATTTGACAAGTAGAAACTACGCCATTAATGAAAATTGAACTATACACGCTTCAAGAACGCATTGAAATTATTGAAATTCACTATGAAAATGGTGGAAATTTGGCAGAGACGGTTCGTAAAACTCGAACATTTTTGGGTTGTCGTGAAGCACCTTTTCGGACTGCAATAAAGATATTGGTGGAAAAATTCGAGCTATTTGGACGAGTTAGTGATGTGGAGAATAAAACCCGTGCACGTAGCTCAAGAACAGCCGAGAATATTGCTACTGTAGCCGAAAGTGTTGAAGAAAACCCAGGTTTGTCCTTTCCTTGTCGTTCTTTGGATTTAGGCATTCCACAAACATTATTACAATACCGTATTTTGATGAGATTTGGGTCTTAAGGCTTATAAAGTTCAGTTAACACCAGAACTCAAGCCGGCCGATCATCAACAACCGCGTGTCCTTTGATGATTGGGTCGTTGAAATGCATGAAAATGATCCGGAATTCCATCGAACAATCATCTTGAGTGATGAGGCCCATTTTCACCTCGGTGGCTTCGTCAACAAGGAAAATTGTAGCATCTGGGGCTCACAATACCCAAGGGTTATTGTTGAGAAGCCTCTCAATTTGCAACGTGTGATTGTTTGGTGCGGTTTATGGTCCGGCCGGCGGAGTCATTGGACCTTACTTTTTCGAAAACGATGCTGGAGCAACAGTTACGTGAATGGATTGCGCTATCGAGAGATGAGTAATGATTTTTTATGGCCGAAATTGGATAGTATTGATCTGGACAACGTTTACGTTCAACAAGACGGCGCTACGTGACACACAAAAATATTTTTTTTCGAATTTCAACTCTCCGTATCTTAGAAACAGTACTGCTAATGTGCGTGTAATTACACGAAACTCGTGTAATTTCATTTCATTTCGTGTATGTTTCTTGTAGGGGTCAAATGTGTGTAATTTGCGTGTAATTTTCATGAAGCAACTCGAGTGATATAGCAATATAGCTTCACAGAACCAAGCTGACTGAATCATAAGAAAATATGTTCACGTTTTATTTATTCATGAATTCGTGCAAAGTTTTGGAAAAATGAAATTCGTTTGTTTACCTCTTATCAAATCAGCTTATTGTGACAGATGTGATCAATTTTCATTCTACAAAACAGAATCATCATTTTTGCATATTATAATAGGGTGACCAGACGTCATCAATCGTACAAGGAGTCCGTCAATGGGTACGTTCAGAAGCACTCAACTGTTGGCATAAAGCAAAATCAGTTGAGTAGAGTTGAGTTTCAGCGGATGAAAGTTTCTGAACGCTTCGCTGAGTGATTTACAAATTGTAACGTTATTATTTTGAATTTATCATAAAATGTAGTTTTGCCAAATTTACTAAATCTTTTTCGAAAATTATTAGTTAGTAGACTTATTTGAATTGTTAATTTTCTAAATTTCCTCATTGTTGTGGTTCTTTACTTCATTTACCTACCTTTGTCTCGAATTGTTTTCCATCAGAAAGCGGTTTGTTTATTATTTAAAATTGTGAGGTTAGTGGTGTTGTCATTTTGTAGTTCAAAAGCAGTGGTTCAAATTATATGGCCTCAGTAAAGTACTTTCCGAAATCGTGGAAGAATTATAGAAATGGATTTACAGAAGCCCTCCTCTGGTGTAAACTGTGTAGATTATCAGTATCGTAATGATTCCTTTATATTATTTTGGTTTTGATGTGTTTTTCTTCTTCTTCGCTGTGACAACTGATAGACTCTGTGAACCTTGAACATCCGGAAAATTTCTATGCGACTGTCAGGGCGGACATTTTTGTTGTGCGGAGGTCGTGTGGAAGGTTTAGACATTTTGGAAGAGAATTTTGAATCTAGATTCATCCTCGTTGTGAGGGATTATCTTCGAGTGTCATTGTTCCCTGTATGTCATTCCATAGCTGCGTGAAGTATTTTGGAATATTTTGGGAATATAGACTTTCCACATGGAGTCCATACAGAATCTATCTTGCACCTCTAGGTATGCATACATTTTCTATCTGGAACCAGTAGTCTGACCATTTTCTTTTATTAGGTTGTTGTATAGCGAATATTGTATTTGAAGGAAGTTTTCGACTGAATTGGAGGTTGAACCTATCTCCTCGAACAACAGAGGTAACTAAAACATCCTTAATAGCTTTTGAATCGTTTCTTATAGTATTTTGTTAGGGTCCACGTGCCTGGCATGTCTACTTGCCTGAATTATCTATGTACCTGTCAGAGGTACCACGAACCTGTCAGTGAGGGGTATCAGTTAGCATCCACTTGCCTGTCATCTTGGAGGTATCTACGTACCTGGCGTTATTAGTTGGAGCTATCTACGTTCTGGAGTCGTTTGTGACTGTAACCAGTGCATAGCACTGGCTTGAACGTTGTAAATTATTGGCTTTTTATTTTGATAATTTGTGATATTATTCTGTAAGGTAATTTTATATATAACTGTGAGCAATTATAGTGAGGTGCACTTCATAAGTTGCGTTGGGTACCAACAAAGGTGCTCGTGTATCCCTTCAGGATTTTATTATAGGATAATTGATCGATATTCCCTTCAGGAACCATTGTTTAGTTTAAAGTAGTTATTGACAATCTGATCCAGAACGTTAAGGTGAATGTAAGCTGATTATGCGGTTTATTTTGTTGGCTTAGATTATTTGTTCTCATCTGACTTACTGTGTATTTAGTGTTTTCCTTTTGACTACCCCTTGGGGGATAATCTTTATTCGTATTGTATCAACCACTGCCTTAGCGTACGAAGCGCGCTAATTGGGCGTATCCCATTCCGCACCCATGGGGGTCGTGGCCATAAGCCTTCGGGTAGGTGGGTCACGTTAAACTTATAAATGTTGTTGTATCAGCCACTGCACATATATTTTTGTTTTAGGTAATAAATAATTGTGACTTGAATTTTTGAGGGATTTTTGTTAACTGTTACTCTGGTAGAGGAGTAAGCAGTTCATTTACCTTGAGTAGGCAGGCATTACTCTACCTGGCACCCATTACATTCCATCCGACAAAACTCACTCCCGTCTTCACTGAGTGTGGCCGCGAGCCTATTGCAGAACACAACAATACTAAACTTCAGCTGAAAATCCTAAACATAAACAAATCACAAAATAGGTATATGCGCATGTCTCAGCGGTCAGATGAGTTACAAGCGCAAAGTTTTACCGCTGCCAGAAACATCGATTTGTCAGCGATTTTTCTGAACGCTATCGCTTTCTCACTTACTCAACTCTTGCCAACAGTTGAGTGCTTCTGAACGTACCCATTGATATGCATCCGTCAAAGTGTCCGTCAAAACTCAAAATCTTCATTAAACTGTTAAATCAGAAAAAATTTCTTATGGTTTTCACCTTTCAAAATACCCAAGGCATCAATAGCAACGAATCCTTTTTTTGGTTGTCCGTCATTGAACAACGAATGATCTGGTCAGCTTATATTATGGTATAATATAATAATAATAATAACCTTTATTCAATTCATAGGACATTTGAATGTACAAGAATAAATGTCAACAAAAAAGCACAAAAGTTAAAGGATTACATTCCTTTCCCTCTTACAGAAATCCAAAAATTCATCTATATTATATGGTTCACATTTCATTATAAATTCATCCAATTTTCTAATAAACAACATTTCACTATTTACATTACGAATTGCTTTGGTAGAACATTATACAATTTAATACACATATACATAGCATTATTGTGGGTCACAGTTAAAGAGTGTACTGGATAGAGATATTGATCGATTTGCCTTGTTTTAAATTATTATTTTTGAACTTCTCGAATAATTCTTTGTGCTGCAGAAGAAACTTTATGCAATTATAAATGTAAAGTCCAGTCAGGTATGTATTCTGTGAGCACGGAAAACACCCCTGCATGTTTGCCTGTATTTCATACCAAATATAGATCTTATCATTAGTTTTTGTTTAACAAATAGGCTAGATATAAATGAACTATTGCCCCAGCACACAATACCATAAGACAGGTTAGATTGGAAACATGAGAAATAAACACCCTCAATGTAGGAATATCTACAGACTTTTTCAAAACATTTATGGCATACAAGGACGAATTTAATTTCTTGTTCAACTGATCTATATGATTTTTCCACTTCAATTCGCTGTCAACATGAATACCCAAAAATTTAGTAGAACCAGTAATTTCTACATTAGTGTTATCCAAAACTACACTACTTGGTAACTGATTTTGATCTAGAATTATGAAAAATTACACATTCCGTTTTTCCAGCATTTAATTTCAAGCCATTCATGGAGCACCAGTCCTTCACATCGACAAATGCTTTATTCAATTCTTCAACTAATTTTAGTAGATCATTTAGTAATTTCAGTATATTGGTATCATCAACATACAAAATCATATTAAGCAACTGACTAATATTGAATGGCAGATCATTGATGTAGAGAATGAAAAGGAGTGGACCTAAAATGCTGCCCTGTGGCACACCACGAGTGATCTCTTTTTCTTCAGATAATAAAAATATTGTTATCAACATTAATACGCACTTTCTGTTTTCGGCCTTTTAGATATGATTTCATCAACTTAAGTTGATTGTCTCGAATTCCATAAGCTTCAAGTTTCTTTAAAAGTGTATCATGATCAACGCAATCAAACTGTTATTATTTCGGATGGAAAATAAGAACTCGATTGATTAGACAATAAAGTACGTTTATTCGGTTAGATCGGATAATTATTATAGCATACACTGCATACATGACGTTAAATCGGAATGAATGTCAAAATGAATGGATTAAATGACAACCACAGAAGAACATAGAAAAAGGAAATGTTTGACATTCAGTGTTACCAACTGAATGTGTCTAAGGGTTGCGTTCACTTATTCCAACACTCCCCTCTGAACGCAAACCCATTTTATTTATACAATACAAATGTTTCTCCAGTGTTGTACCTTTAGTCAAAATGTCAGCTACCATTATACAACCATTCAAAAACAAGAAGTGAATTTTAGATTTAACAATATTTTCTCTAATGAAGTGTAAACGTATATCTATATGTTTAGTCTTTGGTTTGTAACAGTCTGTGGATGCCAGTCTTATTGCACTTTGGTTGTCACAATATATAACCGTTGCACCTTCCACACCTTGTCCCAGTTCAGCCTGCAGTTGTTGCAACCATAACGCCTCCTGGACCGCCGATGACATTGACATATACTCTGCTTCTGCTGTAGAGAGTGCCACAGTTTGTTGCTTACAGGAATTCCAAGTAATGGAGGCATTCTGAAACAAAAAAGTATAACCAGTACATGATCGTCTATCTGATGTGTCACTCGCCCAATCCGCATCGCAATAGCCAGTAATCTCCATTGAATCCTTTTTGACATAACATAATTTGAGATTCTTGGTCCCTTGAAGATACCTCATAATCCTTTTTACTGCGAGCCAATGTTGATTCCCAACATTATTTGAATATTGACTTAGTTTATTAACTGCAAAGGCAATATCAGGACGTGTAACGTGTGCCAAATACATAAGACATCCCACTGCTTCTCTATATGGGACTTCAGCACTTCTATCTTCGGGGTTTCGTTCAAATTTTGCATTTACCTCGATTGGAGTTCGTACAGGCTTACACTCAGACATCCCAAATCGGTTCAAAAGTTGGTTTATGTATTTTTCTTGATCTATCATGATCAGCCCCTTTTTACGAACTCTACTTATATTAATTCCAATGCAGTATTTCATTTCACCTAAATCTTTCATATTGAATTCTTTCTTTAGTCTCTCTTTAATTTCATTTGTGGTATTTGTATCATTGTGTAAAAATTAAGAAGTCATCCACCCACAATGCAATAAATATCATCGTTGACTCATTTACAAGATAGTATATGCATGGATCAACCTTTGATCTTCTCAGACCAATTTTTCGCAAAATATGGTTTAATTTCAGATTCCATTGCCGACTAGCTTGTCTGAGTCCATAGATTGATTTGTTCAAGCGGCACACAAAATCATTCTCTTCAAAACATTCAGGCTGCGACATGAAAATCTCTGTATCAATGTCACCTTGTAAAAATGCACTTATGGCATCCATTTGAGTCATCTCTAAGTCATATTTGGCAGCCAGTGCAATCAAAAACGAACTGATGTATATCTCACTACAGGAGCATATACTTCATAATAGTCAAACCCTTTCTCTGTGCATACCCTTTAAGGACCAGTCTTGCTTTGAAGCGAATTATCTCCCCATTTTCATCAGTCTTTGTTTTAAAGACCCATTTACATGGTAAAATTCTTTTACCTGATGGCAAATTCACTAGTGACCAAGTTTGGTTTTCTATCAGAGAGTCATACTCTTCCTGCATAGCCTTTTTCCATTGGCTTGCATGAGGAGATGATAAAGCCTCATCTACAGTTTGGGGGTCATTCAAGTCAAAAATAGAACTAAAGTAACTCACACCGTGCTCCTCACTTTCTGAAAATCCAATTCTTCGTGGACGTAATGTCATGTTGTGGTTGGGTGTATCCAAGTCGATTGATTGCTCCGGCAGATAGGATGAATCATTATCGTCACCAGACTGGTAGTCGTCACTTGTAGATTGATCTGATTCGACTTCCAACTCATTCCCACAGGATTCTTCAGCTGGCTCCTTCTCAGAATTACTGTTGGACAGACAAGGTAAGTATATGTCTTCAGACTTCCGAACATTTTCCAAAAATATTACATCTCTGCTCTTAATAATCTTATTAGTTCCTGGGTCTAGCAATCGATATCCTTTAGTGGACTCGCAATAACCTACAAATATTAATTTTCTAGATTTTGAATCCCACTTAAGACGTTTTTCTTTGGGAATTTGAGTCATAACTTCAGAACCAAAGATTCTTAAATTTGCAAGATTAGGTTTCTTACCAGACCACATTTCCAGTGGTGTTTTCCAATCTATAGATTTAGTAGGTGATCTGTTAATTATGTAGGCAGCTGTTGCTAGAGACTCTGCCCAAAACTGTTTCGACAAATAGCATCAAACAGCATGCACCTGGCTCTCTCTACCAGAGATCTGTTCATTCTCTCTGCAAGACCGTTCTGCTGAGGTGAGTACGGGGTGCTTGTTTGATGTTCAATACCGTGTCTGCTTAAGAAGCCTTCAAAATCACTGTTACAAAATTCCTTTCCATTATCTGAACGAATAACTTTTATCCTTCCCTCAACTTCATTCTCTACTCTATTTTTGTAATCTTTGAAAACTTCTGTCACATTTAATTTATTTTTCATGAAATAAACATGAACTCTCCTCGAGTAATCGTCAATAAAAGTAATAAAATATCTCATACCTCCCAGTGACTCTTGCTCCATGGGACCACATAAATCGGTGTGAATGACTTGCAATACTTGCGTAGCTCTTGTTCCAACGCTATTGAAAGGCAATCTCGTCTGCTTTCCCTTGAGACAGGCAGTACATGTAATGTCATTATTACCATCATTAGACGTGAAGCTTACTCCTTCAGCACACTTCGGTAGCTTGTTTACATCTGAAAATTCAAATGTGCCATGCGTCGATGCCATAGCACAATATCATTAAGTTTATTTGTACACGATAAGTGGGTTTTTACTTCTCTATGACTGTTCAAGAGGTACAAGTTATTTACTAGTGTGGCTGAGCATATCAGTTTACCATTTTGGTTATAAATATCACAACCCTTTTCTTTAAAATTTATTACACAGCCATTTTTAACCATGGCACTGACTGACAGTAAGTTAGCAGCAAGTTTAGGTATATATAAAACTTGTTTTACCTGTATTTTATTTCCTTCGTTGCCATTTATTATAAGTTTACCTTCCCCATACTTTCAACTTGTAGCGGTTGGTTACTGGCTACAGTTATGGTGGGTATCGGAGGACTCGTTACATCATACATCCAATCACTTCTGTTGGTCATGTGCATGGAAGCTCCAGAGTCCACATACCAGAGGTCTGAACTAGTTGTCTGCGAAGATGCTGAAAAAGCTGCAACAAAGCCTTTATTTTCTTCTAAACTTTCCAAGGTCTTCTTCTTAGGAGCACGACAATTCTTAGCAAAATGACCATGCTTGTTGCAGTTGAAACATCTGGGCCCTTTGTTGGACTTCATTTTATTGAAATTAGTAGAGCTTGACTTTTTCTTTGTGAAAAATGCTGAGTTATCTGAGCATTGAACTTCCTGTAGGAGTTTTGTCTTGATCGAATCTGCACTTATCTTTAATCCTGAGCTTTCTAATCCCATTATCATTGGCTTGTATGTTTCCGGTAAGCCAGCCAACATCAACGTACCTAACCATTCATCGTCAATGTCAAACTTTATATTTCTGAGCTTATGTGCAGTCGACATTATTTTATTCACGTAATCATCCACATTCCGAGAAGATTCTAATGTGGTCGTTATAAGATCTCTCAATAATGCTACTCTTCTGTATAGTCCACTATCATCAAAAGCCTGTTCCAAACTATCCCAGACTTCTTTACATGTAGTTGCACTCTGTACATGAACATAATTGATCGGATCTAATAATAAAATCAGTTTTGACTTAGCCTTGGTTTCCTTTCTAAGATCGGTACAGGTCCCAGTAACACTGCTCCATAAGTCCTCGAGTTCGAAATATGCCTGAACTGCAAATTTCCAGCTTGCATAGTTTTCTCTTCCAACCAGTCTATCTATGTGGAACGGATTATGACCTGAATTCGACATTTCCTTTGTTCACTTGCACGTGCTTTCAGGAGATTATAACCTCGAAATTGAATATCGAATTTGCCGGCCGGTTTCAAAGTTCTTACATGTGATTCACTTTATTTACAGAAGCAAACCACGCTCTGCTACCATGTTATTATTTCGGATGGAAAATAAGAACTCGATTGATTAGACAATAAAGTACGTTTATTCGGTTAGATCGGATAATTATTATAGCATACACTGCATACATGACGTTAAATCGGAATGAATGTCAAATGAATGGATTAAATGACAACCACAGAAGAACATAGAAAAAGGAAATGTTTGACATTCAGTGTTACCAACTGAATGTGTCTAAGGGTTGCGTTCACTTATTCCAACACAAACGCCTTAGACAAATCCAGAAATAAACCAATCGGAATTTTGCCTCTCTCTAAAGCTTCTATAACTTTTTGAGTTAGTTCGAAAACTGCAGTTGTTGTATTTTTCTTATTCATGTATCCATGTTGGGCTGGGCAGAAAATTTCGTGTTTTCTGAAAAACTTAACAAGACGATTGGCCAAAATCTTTTCAAATATCTTAGAAAAAACTGTTAATAGATTAATCGGTCGGTAGTTGCCAAGATCATCCTCAGTACCAGATTTATATATAGGTGAAACAATTGAAACCTTAAGTGCACTTGGAAATATACCAGTGATAAAGGCCTTATTAATGATATACCCTAATGGCTCAACAATCAAGTGAATAACCTTTTTTATGATAAAATTAGGAATTTGATCATGACCTGATGATAAAGAATTTTTCAACTGTTTGACTACTCGAATAATCTCTTCTGATTCTATTTCAAAAACAAAGAAGGATCCACGTACCTTCTTCAATTTACCATTATATTCTGTTTGTGGTATCATTACATTATTGGAAGCAACATTGACAAAATAGGTGTTGAAATCTTCCACTAGTAGTTTTGGATTGCCAGATGGTAGAGCTTGTTTTTTGGAACTACATTTACCAGTTAAAGATTTAATCAATTCCCAAGTTGTTTTAGTCTTGTTATCAGAGCATGTGATCTTATTTGCTAAATAGTTTTGTTTTTTTTCAGTAATCTTCTGATCATATTGCTTTTTGATTGTTTTGTATTGTTGAATATATTCAGGTTCATTAAGTGATAAGACATAAAGTACATCAAGTTTCTGCCTCAAATCAGAAATCTCAGGATCATTTTTATAACTAACATTACATTTATTAGAAATGCGCTTACTATCTGTTGTTACCGTCACAAGTGGAAATGAACTGCAAAACATATAGCCAAAATTATCAGAAAAGAAATCCCACATCTCATCGACCTGTTCATCGCCAAAAACATTTAAACCACTCCAGTCAAAGGATGCTAAATCACTCATAAATTTATACAGATTATTATCATTGTATTTTCTAATCATTTTCTTATAAGCTTTGTGGTAGGATGCGTTTTTAATTTCAAAAGACATCAATTGTGCCAAATGGTCAGATAAATGCGGTTGAACTACTTGAACTGTGCATTCCTCTATATTGGTAAAAACATTATCGAGACAAGTAGACGAGTGATGTGTAATTCTAGTTGGCTCTCTTACTAGCATTCGCAAATTGAAACTATCCATAATTGTTGTCATGGCACAGGTGTTATTATTATTTTCTATAAGAAAATCAAAGTTGAAATCTCCTACAATAATTACTGTGTTGTTATTTTCCAAATTAATAATATTCAATATTTCAATTAGCTTTTCGAAAAATATGTCTGCACTAGCATAAGGTGGTGTATCCGGCCTATAAATACATAGTAACATTAATTTGAAGTCTATATAGTATAATTCCAATGCACAACATTCAATAACACCTGAAATAGAGAATTTAGAAATATCTGACCTGTCTTTGCATGAGAATTCATTCTTAGCATAAATAACCGATCCTCCATGTTGTCTATCCTTTCTGCAGTAACTGGTAACTTTCATATATCCATTAATGTGGTAGCTGTCAAGTTGTTCTTCAGTTTGCCAATGTTCTGTTATTGCTAGAAAATCAATGTTGGTGTCCTTAATAAAATCCAAAAGTGCATTATATGATGTATTCAAGCATTGTATATTAATATGTGCGACTTTGAACATTTTTGAATTGCATTCTGAGAATTGTTTTATGTGTGCCGACTGTTCTTCTTCCATTGAAAAAAATTTCTGAAACTGAATTCCCTGACAACCACTCCTTCAGGCCAAAATGCTTCATCACAAATTGACTTGAAATCTTCTTCTTCTGTAACACCAATTGTGAATGCTGAATTCTCACCCTTCGTCTCAAGTTTCTTAACCTGAAGACCATTAATTTCTTTAGTCTGCTTCATATAATCTTCCACATTTTTCACCGTTATTTCCTTTCCTTGAATTTTTCCCAGATATATCCATTTCCTTTTCTTGTTATTTTCGTGTGGTTTTCACAATTTCACTAAAATTTTTCTGAGTTTGTTTAGGTTTCCCTTGATTTTTAACCTCAATCGATATTCCATCAGAGTTGTTTACAACTACTCTGTGACAATTCGCTGACATCTCAGTTTTAAGATTTCGCGCCTGTTCCATAGAATTGGATACGACAATGCCGGAGGTTGAACTTGAAGTCGATATCTTATCATGAACAGTCATGTTTACCGGTTTTTTCACTATATTTATATTATTACCTGTTCTTATTTGATCTTCGAGGCTTGATATTTTTTCTTTCAACAGATAATTATTCTCAATCACAATTATATTTTTACTCTTCGTTTCTTCTAGTAGTGATTTTAGATAATCAATTTCAATGCGAAGCATCTTATTTTCCATTTTTGTCGAAATTCATCGTGTATTTCACCCTCCTCTGCTGCAACGTGATGGCAGGCTGTATTTTTTTTGCCAGCTGCTTTTTTCAAACATGAAGGATGAAAAATATAATCACATTTGAAACATTGTACAAATTCACCGACCTTACGTTTGCAGTAATCGCAAATATTTTCCGAATTCTCGGATTTCTCGGTAACACACGGACTCGGAGCCCGTTCGCCTGATACATCTTCACTCAACGACATCTTGACAACGAATGAAATTGGTATTGTTCGATATTCAATTTTTCCGCGCGCAAATAAACATCAATGACGTCGTATCACACGACCGTGTATATTTCATTCATAGCATGATTTTCAGCTTTCCGGGGTTCTTAAATGAATCATATGTGAACCCTGCAGCTATCTAAGTTAAGGTTATGTCGATGGGCGACCACAGCAAAATTAAACATAATCATTATAAATAAATCACAAACAAGGAAGAAGAATAAATCAGTTGTGTGTATTGCGTTTACTGGTTGCGTATAAAACGTGTAATTTGAACATTGGAGTCTTGTAATAGTGGAAGTTTGGTGTTGGCAACACTTTTTAGAAACAATGTGTCAGCGACCCATAGTCCAAAAACACTTCATATTATACAATTATCTTAGAATAAAGTTCCCAAATATACGGAACCTTATTCAGAAACACCCTGTAAAATTATAATGTGGTAAGAGCTAGCAAATGAGCGGAGTAAAGGATTCAATATCATACGACGATAATGAAAATTACTGATTATTACATCTGCACATTGTTGGCTTCAGAAATCGATTAGCGTTGGTTCCCTATTCACTCTACAGAGCACGCACTGGCGTTAATTCACTATAGAGATATCCCGTTATTAGCACACAACAACCCTTAGCCCGCTTCACGTTGGCATTAAATTGTATGTACAAGAAGTTATCACACCGGCGAGAGGATTATTCCAAACAATAACAAGAACTAAGTGGGGTTTACAACAGGCAACATCAGCCTGAGAGTTTTAAATCTCCCCAGAAATAGACAGCCTGTCAAGAAAGTAACGTAACTCGTCAATAATTTTAATTTGAAAATAGTATATATGCAACGAGCGTATAATGATAGCTATTAGACTCGTATTCATAGTTTGCCTTTAAGGCTACTAGCCTTAAAGGTGATACAAACTCTCACTCACCCTCAAGGGCGAACTATGAATACACGAGGTGAAGTTTAGGCTACTAGCCGTAGGAGAGTGAATAACATCCATTATACGCGAGTAGCATGCTATACTTTATCCACAAATAATGAATATATTTCTTGAAAATTTTAACATTTGGTGACCGCGACAAGACCCTTCTATGACAAGCCTGGAAAAAAACAAGTTGACAAACGAGAAATTTTTGGAGAACTGGTCATTGTAAATTCTGTAAAAAAAAGCTTCAATTGATATAATGAAAGTAGATTTGGCCTGATTGACAAGGTATGCCCATATTTTTTGTTAGTTGGAGTACTTTAGAATACCTACTGAAGAAATACCAATTTGAAGAATATTATATCAAAGCAAAATTTATGAAGCATCTGACAGCAGTGAATATCTCATTATTCTCTTGTGATTCATGGATATAATTATGGTCGAGCAAAGAGACGTACAATAGACGGGTTTTACAATAGTCTTATATAAAAATTATTTATCCTATGCATTTTGGAATTTAAGATTACTTCCATACCTCCTACGCCCCATACTTCCTCAACTTTCTTTTCGAATATGAATAGATGTATTGTGATACATCAAATTGGAGGTAATTTGATTACCTACTGATTCCATTCGATATGGCATAATCCTTTATTCCTATTCGAAAAAAAGTTGTGAGGTGTAGGGGGTAAAGGATTTTAAATTCAAAGAAAGCATAGGGAGACCTCCTTTTGAGAGTAAAAATCCAAGGATTCGTGAATTTTCCCTATTAATAATAATCAATAAAAGAATAATCTATTCTTCAATCACAAATTGTAAATTATTTCCTAAATAAAAAGAAACGGCACAACCAATTCTACTTCAAGCCACTTCGCTGAATATGATGTTATCAAATTACCTTTCATTTGAAGAATCACAACCCATATATTTCCGTCTGAAGAGATAATGTAGAGGGGTGCATGGCATAGAGGGTGAGAAACATCAAATTCAAAAAATGTAAGAAAACCCCTCAGCAGGAGCTTTTGAGCGCTGGATCTTTGGTGGAGAAAAAATGACCGTACTCATAGTCGATGATCCGTCAGATCTCGTAGTCTCGTACTAAAGCAGATCCCAAGCATTCGATTACATTTTAAAGACGTTACTCGGTACTCAAGCAATACTTCGTCGGTGCTCAGAGCCGTGATTACTCAAGTCAGCTACCGACCATAAGACTATTACCTCAAAATTTTATATGGGATTTGATATTGATACCAAATAAATAAATGCAGAATCTCAGCAAAATCGGAATTATTTCTGAAAATTATTCAAAAAATGAAATTTGTGAAAAATAAATAATTACGAAAATCGAATTCTTTGGTTTTGATGGTGCGATCCTCTTGAAATTTTGAAGATCTATTGCCTTTTAATCTAGTATTGAATGCCCTTATATCTGGGCAGTTGGGAATAAAACACTTTTCCAGAAAAGTGTTTTATTCCCCATAATACTATAGCCGTTTACCCCACCGATGAAAAAGTATATATTATATGACATTTATTCTTCTTATTATCTAAGCTTCGCAACCTAATAGGTCTCTATGACTCTCGAGCAAATCCCGATTTATCTACGTGGGCTTTCCTACTCCTATCTCCAATTGAAATGTTTCCCATCTTATCCAAGATACCCTGTATAATATCAATTCACCCGAATTCCATAAAATTTGAAGACTTCTTTCATTCTAATTTATAATCAAGAAAATTTCTGCAACTAATCACGCGACGTGAAATATACACAGAATTCTAAATCTATCAACTTGGTTAATAATTGAAAATGCTCTGTGACTTGCAATACACTAATTATTCATTCCGTTGTGATCAGACCAAGATGCAAATAGAACACAATCAAATAATAAAGCTACACTGGCAGCACCCAGTTAATGAAAACCAAAAAAAGGATCGGTCCAAGTACGGTTCCCTGCGGAACGCCAACGTCAACCTTCAATAGGGGCGGCATCGACATCGGACGTGTCGGATCGATCTGAACCGTTCGTTTATTACATCCGGATTGAGGGGAGTACACATCTGGACCGTTCGGCATAAAAATCTGAGCAATCGGATGTCGATCTTTTCGCTCGGTCTATTTCGAAGGATCAAAGCGATTTTATCCATAGAATTTTATGTTCTTTATGTATTTTTTTGTTTTATGTAGAGTTTCCTGATCCGACAACCGATAGATTGAAAAATTCTAATACTTATCAACACTTTCATTCTTCTGTTTTCATTTATTCATTAAAAAACCTAATTAATACATTAAAGTTTTGGATATAGCTATCGTAGTTATGAATGGGTAGGAGGAGATATTGCATTCTCGTTTTTTTTTCGTGTAATTAATTAATTAATTAGGATCTTTCGGTACAACTATCGCCGTAGTGGACGACCAGGAGCGGATATTGCATTCCTCGTTTCCTTTGCATTCAGTGCCTTTGCACCTAATTATTTAATTAAGATTTGTGGTAGAGCTACTAAAAGAGTCAAAGTATCGTTAAAAGATGAGCATATTTCCCAAAATAGTGATCTTTAAAATCTCATAATCTATGAAATTTTAACAGAGCAGTATGTTCTGTGGCAGATGCTCTGTACCGTTCGTTTATTCGCAGATATTACAGATGAATCTGTAAGATCTGTGGTTACATGACTAAAAAATCCGTCTGCTCGCGGAGGTCAATGCCGAACGGGCTTAATGGTAAACTTAATGTACCTCCCATCAGAGCTGTGCCGAAGCCTTGTGCTTAGTGCTCCTGAAAGCACTCGAAGCACTTTCGTGCCCGTAAGCACTATGCTCGCGAGCACTTGATGGAACCAGTGCTTATGTAGTGCTTGGTGCTTCGCGAATTTTTCAAAAGGGCTTAGTGCTTAGTAATTCGAAAAAGTGCTCCCGAGCACCAAAGTGCTCCCAAGCACTTTCAGGAATTACCAAGCACTAAGCCCTTCATGTACTTGTTGGGACATGGAAATGGCAGACTTTTGCGTGCTTCAAATAGATAAAGAACTAAAATTTTTTTTTCGTTTCATTTCTATAGATAAAAAATTTGTTCAAATTTTCTTGCATTACAAACACTGGTGTTAAGAAAACAATCTCGCTGTATGTTATGGACTTTGTGGTTTTACGTTTTCATTATTTCGACAAGAAAACAGATTGTTATGATGTTATGGCGGAATTTTTTCAGGAAAGCTCTATAGAGCAATGCGACCTTTTTCAACATACGATTCAGGTATCTTTTATCATGATTTCAAGTAATTTATTGGCGAATATTCTAGTTACAGTTTGTTAACTGAATGAATGCCATATAGAGCTCAGAAAACAATAAGAAACATTTCCATCTAATTTGTTGACAAGACGTCACTCTTCTCTAGAACTTTTTTTGGTATGTCGTCATGGTAACCTGTCTGTATATCCGGAATTTATCAAAAATAATTATTTCGTCGACCCAAAAGGTGATTTTAATTTGTACAAAAATTAATATAAATGACCAATTTTGATGTTTAATTGATGCTGTTTCAGTGTGCTATTTCCATGAACAAACGAACATAAAGCATTCATAAGCGATAGAGTAATGTCTCGACTCAACAGAAACATAGAAATATAGAAATTTATATTCATGTCAAATGTATGTCTTGTGAAAAATAAGAGTTTATTTCAATCAAGAATTTTTATACAATTCATATTAATGTCGTCGGAAATTTTGTAATCAACATGGTTATTAATCAATTAATCTAGCGACTAATGGTCACGAAATATTAATGCGTGAGCGGAGCGAACGCTTCAAAATATCTTGACCATTAGTCGCTCTCTCAAATAACCTAGTTGATTAAATATCTATTAAACGACTCGCTAAAAAAAACCTATTGTCAATTTCAATTATGTCCAGTTCAAAACACGATAACATTAAAAAGAAAAAATCAAAATTTCAAACTAAGAGATATTTGGATGGAAAATATTAAGTTTGATTTTGAAAAGTGCTTAGGGCTCGGTGCTCGTGTAAACGAATTACTTTCCAAAAGTGCTTAGTAATCGCGAGCATTTTTCAATAAATAAGGGCTTAGTGCTCGAGATTCCCGAGCACTTTTCAATAGAGCTTATAGAGCTTTGTGCTCGAAGCACTTTTCTTCAGTGCTCGACACAGCTCTGCCTCCCATCTCAACGCACTGAGTTCGATTTTTCAAGTAACTACGGAACAGATCCGAATTCCACATTCCAATTCCTAATCAGGGAAATCTCTGCAACTGATCACGCGACGTGAAATATACACAGAATTCTAAATCTATCAACTTGGTTAATAATTGATAATGCTCTGTGACTTGCAATACACTAAATATTCATTCCGTTGTGATCAGACCAAGACGGAAATAGAACACAATCAAATAATAAAGCTAGTCTGGCTTCCGGATATCATTTATTCAGATCGTTCCTCGGTGCCGTATTATCAGAAACGTACATCCGCTATGAGGAAAACTCAATTAGTGATTCCAACCAATACCTGGGGGTGTAGTATCAACCAATTTGTTAATGAAATGCGTGCAGATATAATCAAGAATTAATAGGTCGTAGAAGAGGTCGGATTAGCTTGTTAGAAATGATCAAACGCAGGTTTATCAAGGATTTCGAAGACGTAATTGTTAAGGAACGAAGACTGAAATAAATCTGTTTACATTTAGAGTAGCGAAACTTCATACGTGTGGTGAATGATCTTTATCCCATTTTGACGTTTGAAGACGACAATATTCAACCCATGGTAACAAGGGTAATTGACGTTTATCCACTGAGTGAATTAAATTTTTTTTAATTCACTAGTGGAATAAAATGTTCACCACTCACTTTCTGGAAATAATTCTTTCCGCACACAATGTACCTAAAACACCCATAATAAAAACTACCTTTATCATTAAATATTGCTCATCAGGAGCGGCATCTAAAAATTATTCTTACTCCTCTCTTGTGAATACCTTCGACTTCTTTGCTACGTATCCCCTAGAATGTTGCTTCAAAAAGGCGGTGACTTGGCGAAATCTGACGATGTCTATTTTATCAGAGCCAACATTTTCTTAAATTGCGAACAGTAGGACCATAAAGACGACGACTTAACTTTCTGGGATTTTTCGGAAATATACGCCAAAATTATTTTTCGTTGACACCTTTGGCTTTTTTATTATTTCTCCAGGCACAAAATGCCGTATATTGCTTTTCGTACAATATTTTTGATTTTAATGGAATTACTGCTTCTGCTGCCTCATTTGCTTCTTGTATAATGCACTCAGGAACTACAACCTCGTCGTCACCGCTCAACATTTTCTCGAAACAAAAATTCTTTGACTGTTCTATAATTTTCATTGACACTTGCAAACAATTAATTACGTAGTGCCCTAGCAACCATCGATCGAAGGGAAATCTCGTTATGAATTTGACTTATATAGTCCATTCACGAAAGGTTGAGCCGTCGGTTGGCCATGGAAATTTGGCATATTCTACTGTGTATATTAAAATTTCAGGTTATGTCTGACAACTCGCAAGCTCGTCGGACAACGCCGGGTACATTCGGCAACGTTGACTTTATTTTACGTTATGACAGCAAATACTGCCAACTTCAGATAAATAAAGAAACGCCTACCATGTGCTCAACCTTTCGTGAACAGACTATACCTAATATTTCCTCTAAAGAGTATTCATTATTTGAATTTTCATCAAAATGGGATAAAATTTTGTATACGACACGTGAGTTAAAAATGTTTATTCACTCGAAGAAATAAATCCCACGAGCCCGTAGGGCTCGTGGGTTAAACTTTGTTCTCATGAATATACATTCATTTAACTCACTTGTTGTATAATTAACTTTATCCACTCCTATAGAGTAATATGTCAATTATTAAAATAATTTCTATGTGTAGTAGTAGCTATAAGACAACCGTACACATATCTATGAACCGAAAAGCGAGTGTTATAATAACACCCGCCATAACACCCGCTAATGAAAATACCTAGGAAAAATGAAATTGCTTACAAAAAAATGAATAAAAAGGAGGATCGATCCGGAAATCTATTTCAGCCATCAAGATAACGTTCTAGCGATTCATTCCAGATTCATTTTTGGAAAACGTAAATTTTTGAAGTTGCCAAAGTACTTCATTTGATTAGTTAGATAATCTGATTTGATTCCCGACCACAGAGTACAGAGGTTTGACGGTTGGATGAAATGTTGTCAACGCTTTTGACAACTGTTCAAATTTTTTTAAATGCAGATTAATTCGAATTTTACTGAAGAAGTCGTGGATAAAGTATAGTATTCAATTCGCGGTAATGCTCAAAACACACTTGATGAATTACACCACTCGCCTAACGGCTCGTGGTGCAAAATTCATCTGCGTGTGTTTTGACCTGCATTACCGCTCAGCGAATAATATACTATTATATTACTGCGGAACAGTTTACTTATGAATTGAATTACTAAGCAGTGCAATTTCAATGGTTGTTCTTAAATGATAGCTGTACTTTTGTTCCGAATTCAGAACTTCAAACAATCCAGATGTAACACTGAAGATTTTTATGAAAGACATAGGAGTGACATGAGGTGCCAATCAAATCACTGAATTCGTTTTCAATCATCTTGATGGTCTGAAGTATAGACAGACAGTAAGAAGTGGAGAGAGGAAATTTCGGTTCTCTTCGTCAGTTTAAGACCACAGAATATCAGATTCGACATTCAAGCTTGTTATGAATGAAGTCAACGTTGCCGAATGTACCCAGCCTCGTCCGACGAGCATGCGAGTTATCAGAGAACTCTATGCAATATTGACAACATTGTATCAATCTGACAAGAAAACAAACTTAACCTAAAATTTTAATATACACAGTGGAGCCAAATTTCCATAGCCAACCGACGGCTCAACCTTTCGTGAACGGACTATATATACAGGGTTATAGGCTGAGTCAGGCTGGGGTGCGTTTAGGTTAGAGCGCTGATAGTGATAAGAACTCAATACTAGTGCTATTCTGATACGGATATAATATAAAATGTGTGGATAGTCATCATGTATTTTTAGCTGTACATGAAATTACCGAGTCGTTTTTGAATTGGGTTATTAATTTTAAATTAATAACCCAATATTTTATATTAATAGAGTTTTAATCATTTAATTTTTTCTGTTTCTTTTTTCTGCTTTGATTTTTTCGTTCAGTTTCAGAATTCCGAAGGCATCCTGGAGAGGGTTATCGTTCATTTGGACTAAGTAAAGAAGAAAACCTTCAATATTCTAATAGTTTTTAAGTGTTATTTTTGTTGAAACGGCGAGACAGGGTTTTTTTACTGGGGTTTTTCCTGAGCTCTGGTATCATACGAAAAAATAGTATGGTACCCGTTTTGCACCAACCTCAGTTAGGGATTTTTATTTTGTTTTATGTATTGTATTATGTTAGCTCTTGATTTCAAAAGAATATATATATAGTGGGAAATCGACCAAATAAGGTTTATATTTTCTCTTATCAAAAGTTCAATATGAATTCTTATCAATAGAAAAAAGTGGTGCTAAGGAAGAGTCCTTTGTCTAAGGGTGCTGCACATACCATTATATCTGTCGGTATGAGCTATCAATGAACTTTTTGCAAAGGAAAGTAACGTGCGTTCAAAAAAATCGTTGTCAAGTAAGCTGTGGATTCTATTTTTCCTAAGAGTCTATGAGGGGAAAATAGAATTCACAGCCTACTTGACAACGAATTTTTTTGAACGCAGAATGACTAAAACGTTACCTTCATGTAAAGCTTCTAAATCGAAACTCAAACAAACCTATTTTTAGTGGAAAATCGACCCAAAAAATAATTATGTCGTGCGTTCAAAAAAATTCGTTGTCAAGTAAGCTGTGGATTCAATTTTTCCTAAGAGTCTATGGGGGAAAAATAGAATCCACAGCCTACTTGACAACGAATTTTTTTGAACGCACGATATAATTATTTTTTTGGACCGATTTTCTACTAAAAGTAGGTTTGTTTTAGTTTCGATTCAGAAGCGTTACATGAATGTAACGTTTTAGTCATTCTGCACTAAAAAGAACATCTCAAAAACGAAACTAATATGTATGTGCTTCGAAAAGAAAACGTAATGTTAGTTACATAATCGTAACGTTAAAATTACGAGGTAACTGGAACATTCCAAGAACGAAAATAATATGTTACAGTTTTGTAACAAAAACGTTATTTGTAAACGTAACTGGGATTTTGTCATGTTGGCGGACATTTTACGTAACTATGAACAAGAAAAGGCCGTAACAAATCTTTTTTGAATAACGTAACAATGTAACTTTCAACGTATCAGTAACGAAACTGCGATGTTTTTTTGCTTAGAGGGGAATCTTGAAAGAGGTTATTTTTCAGGTCATTTGTAATTAATTTGGTCCTAAACCACATTATCTGGAATTTCACCGTTATCGAACTATTGAGATTTTATTTAAATCATTATTTTTTTGTGTTTTTTTCCCGATCTGTCAATTGGCAAATTAAAATCTGTCAATTGACAGATTTTTATTTCAAAGCAGTGGCACTAATGCGCCGTCGTACGACTCACCCTGTAACCCTGTATAAAAATCAATTGCTGTTCGTTGGTCTAGCTAAAACTCAAGAACAGCCGAACGGATTTATCTTATCTTTTCCTCGAAATATTCGTGGAGGTCTAGGGAAGGTCTAAAAGGTGAGAGAAAACTCATTCTCGGCCACAGAAACCACAACGTTGGCTATAATAGTTTGCGCTACGATGAGTGTCACTTGAGAAATTTTAACGGTTGGAATAGATATAGTCAAATTTGAAATTTAGAATTTTCCTGAATGAAGAGTAGATAGTTACATAAAGTCCCAACAAGCTGAATTTCTGTGAAGTTGTTCAAAACATAATCATAAACAATGTCTAAAAGTTCTCCATCATTCCCCTGTAAGGAAAAATTCAATTCAAGGTCAAGGGTCAAAAAAATAGTTTTTCGCGATTTTCAGCAAAACCGTAAGTTTTATCATGAAAGTACCTCAGACAAAAATTGTAGATCATAAAATTATCTATAAAAAATGTATTCATACTTTTTTTCTTACGAGCCACCGTTTCTGAGATATAACGATTCAAAAGTTATAACTACGCGCTAAGTACACTACCTCATAGGTGGTGTGGAAACGTGTGCATATTATGACGATAACGACTTTTATTACTTTTTGAATCGTTATATCTCAGAAACGGTGGCTCGTAAGAAAAAAAGTATTGATACATTTTTATAGATAATTTTATGATCTACAATTTTTGTCTGAGGTACTTTTATGATAAAATTCACGTTTTGCTGAAAATCGCGAAAAAATCATTTTTTTGATCTTTGACCTTGAATTAATTTTGTTCCTTAGAGGGGAATGATGGGGAACTTTTAGACATTGTTTATAATTATGTTTTGAACAACTTCACAGAAATTCAGCTTGTTGGGACTTTATGTAACTTCGAATGTCTAAATAGACCGGACTAAAGAGAAGGGCGCAGATTCGTAGCCGACAGACGCAGAACATCAAAGCCGAAAAGTATTCTACAAATAAAGTATATTACTGGCAAAACAACGTTAGCCGAGCCAGCTAGAATCGTATAAAATATTTCTTCCCTGTCAAAAATATAAAATGAAGTGCAATTATACCAATAATTGCATTGCAGAGGTCGAATGAGTCCTGCGATGATTGCACTGTGGACCGATACTTGCACAGTACATATCCACGGTAATTCCATTGTACCGGCAATCCACTACAATTTGATCCTCCCTTTGAATGTGATGCGAGGATTGGATAATTCAGTTAAATGATTTCACGCCTACGACCAACCGTAAACCCTATGATTTCCGAAGAACAACTTTGAAACTGGAAATTTTCAGGTTTTGACAGTTGAACAAAAAGTTAATTCATGAATGGAACTAGGGTTGCCGTATGTACTGATAAAACAGGACATACCGGGTCCGGCCATTGAAGTGTTCGTCTCCATCTAAATCCGGGTTTAGACGAAGCGCACCTACTCGCGCACCAGCCTCGCTTCCGCTCCCTCGCATAGTGTAAACATGCTCCTCGCTTTGAGGCCCCTCGTCCTCGGGTTGAGCCGTTGACGGTCGGTTTTCAGTCGCGCATCAAAGAAGCCTCGCTGTGTCGTTTGAACAAGCTTCTGAAGCTAGTTGAGTCTGGTCGAGTCTCAGACTTTATACGAGGCTTATTACTATGTACCTCGCCTTCTCATCCTGACTCGCCCTTCCAGGCGAATCCAGCGCGTCGTGTAAACACTGGCGCGAGGATGAGTTTTGGTGCGCGAGTAGGTGGCGAGGTTTGACTCGCGAGTGGGTGCGCTTCGTCTAAACCCGGCTTAACTGCTGTAAAATCCGAGCCATTGAACCGACCGCCGGCGCCACGAAAATTTGACCGAATGATGAATTTGAAACGTAATACGGTCATGGCTCTTCAATTGGGTGAAAATTGAATATAAAAATTCGGCGAGCGCTGCCAAAACTACAATTGAATAAGAAACTCGTGCGTCGCACTATACAGGGACTAAGGGAGATGATTCCTCGATGAAAATAAGCAGGGGTAGTTCAATTAAATTTTTTTTTCGAAATAGTCTTCCCTTCCAAGAAACAGCCTTGGGATGACGATGACAGTTTTGAATTTTTTTAGGAGTGCTAACAAGAACTGAGTCATAAAACTATACAAAATATAAGTTACTCACACAAATGATTCCCGTTCAAAAATTGTTTTCATGGAATACATTTTCGAAAAATAAAATTCTCTTATGGTTTTCCATTCAATTCTGAGAAAAGAAGTGTCCTGCAAAATTTCGATACAGTCGATACTCACTCGAAAAAAATAAAAACTTACAAAAATTTATGGTCACTGTTCATTCCATTTCATCTAGTGTTCCACAGAATAAATACCTATTCTAAGATATGTTTATGCTCAAAATTAGTTTTGACAGAAGAAACAATTTTTTTATGATTCTTTCTACAATTTTCAGCTTTAGAAAAGTTCGATTTTCTCAATAAATACTTTGCACTAATAAATGAATTACTCCTTTATAAAATGGGTTTAATCGAATTTGCATTTGGCACATATGCATTTTTACTTTTATCTGCTGTCATAGGCATACAATATTCTAAAATATTTATTCTGTGGAACACTTATACGATGAAATAAAATGAACAATCATAAAGGTTTTTATTTTTTCCGAGAAAATCGAATGTACCGAAATTTTGCAGGGAACATTTCTTCTCCAGAATTGAATAGGAAACCATAAGAGAATTTCATTTTTTTGGAATCTATATCACAGAAACAATTTTTGAACAAAAATCATAGGGAGTTGTTATTTTCAACCCCCAATAATAAAGTTATAAGAACTAAAAAAATTGTGTGAGTATCATCTACTTACTGCTTCATATTATGCATAGTTTTATGGGTCAGTGTCTTTAAAAAGCCGTAAAAATAATTGAAAACTGTCAACACGTCATCGCCTTCCAAAAGGTTGTACGGGGTTCTTATAAATGATTGTAACATAGTAGGGTGCTTTGAAAATTATTTATCTTGTCGTTTGTCATGCAAAGTCTACAATTTATAATTCCAGTCACATTATTCAATTTCTATCGGAAAGACCAACCTAAACTCACAGTATCGTTTGTTTATATTTAAGTTTACATCTGGATATAAATATTTATAATAGTCCAACTCCAACTGCGCTGTTATAATCATTCATAGAGACCCTGTATTATACTCAGATACATCAAAAGAAAAGCAGTATTTACAAAAACCTTCCATTACAAATTTCCCCTTTAGGACGTCATGGAAATGGATAGACCCTCGGAAAAGCGCACTGAAAATAAATGGGCCTCAAGGTGGCGCTAGATTGGACACTTTCGGCAATCGTTTCTTGGACAACGAACTTGGAAAAACCTCTTTTTTCAGTTCTCCTCGAAGAACTCAATGATACGTCATGCGTTTCAAGTAAAAGTTAGGCGGCCTCAGCATTTTCCCAAGTTATATTGGGTCAGGAGAAAGTTTGCTATCGTCGGAATTGAAATGTTTTTTTCTCGGGTAGGTCGGCGAGTGGTCCAGATGATGGTGTTAAGATCTTTTAAGGGTGGAACACGAAAAGGCTGATGAAAGTTTTTTTTGCTGTGCCCTTGTTATAAGCAGTGGCGGCTTGTCTTATGAGGCAGGTGAGGCAGTGCCTCACCAAATAAATTACGGAAATCACAAATAATATCAAGCGAATTAATCCAATATTTTATTAATCAATTTCATCATCCCATTATGTTCTTCAGTCTCAATTTTTTGTACGATACTGCACTCGTCTTCCATAATTTCCGAGCTCAATCTCAAGCCGGGTACAGCTACACACGTCTGTAACATTACACGTTACTGACGTTACGATGGATGCACAAAAATCGGACCGTAACGTTACATGTTACAGGCGTTAAGGTCCAATTTTTGTACATTCATCTCACTTCCTCTTCAAGGCGTAAACGGTGAGGTGAGGCTTGCCTCATGCGCTTCCTTGTCTAGCGCGTTATTCACATCGACGTGACGAGATCATGAACCTCCCTTCGTAGTTTATCTATTGCGGCTTCTTAGGTGAATTTGAGGCTAGCCTCAGTAACAACTTTTAGAACATTTGAAGCGTTTTATCTCAGAAACGGTGCCTCGTAGGAAAAAAAGTATTGATACATTTTTTGAAGAAAATTTTAACATCTACATTTTTGTCTGAATTACTTTTTTGATAAAACTCACCGTATTGCTGAAAATCGCGAAAAACTCATTTTTGACCTTTGAACTTGAATAAATTTTTGTTCATCCACGGGAATGATTGGGAACTTTTATATATTATTTATTATTATGTTTGAACAATTTTACCGATTTTCAGCTTGTTGGGATTTTATGTAACTTCACCCTAATTTTTTGGTCTGGATTGACCGGACTATCTACCCTTGATCCGTGATCGTTTCGTTTCGTTTCATCGGCAAACTGCACATATTCGAGTTAATCGTGAAGCGGAAGATAGTGAAATTTCACTCTGGTTTGGGTTTATTGGGTTTGTGCAGTACTCGTGATATTGCAGAGTTTTCAATAAAACAGAAACAGTTTTTGAGTCATTCCTATGAGTATAAAATATGTACAATTGAAGAAGTTATACAACCTATTCCAAATCTTGACTATCAGTGCGGAAGGAAAATCGAATCAGAGGTTTCAAAATGAGAGTACTGCTGGCCTACTGGCAGTGTAACTCTAATCAAATTATTTTTTGGCAGTGTTAATAACACATAGGGTTTAGTAAAAAACTGGTTGAAGCGAGTTGAAAAACTTATCTCAGGGCAATTACCACCCAATAAAACGCAAATCATTGGAGCATTAATACCGAAGGATTTTTTCATAATGATAAGTATGCAGCTGACAAAAAAGAGTTTTTAAGATTAATATTTTTTTGATGTGCCTCATCACTTTATTCTGTCACAAGCCGCCACTGGTTATAAGGGGCTGTTATTTTGTCTCTTCTGAGAATTCGCAGCTGAGACTAGGTTTTGAGCCCTCGTTCTACTTAAACGAGTGATATATCGTTTTATCCAAATGTCTGTAATTTTCGTATTTTGAGCCGAAAATGGTTTCAATGTATAGGGTTAGACTCCCTGATGACGAATCCGTGGTCAAATTCATTTCTGTCCGTAAATACCGTCCGTCAGGCCGTAAACACGATAACTTCCGAAAGAATATCCTTGAGAACTGAGATTTTCAGGGTGAGTTCAATATCCGGTTGTGCCACGGTTTGATTCGTTAGCCAGGCGAATCGTATAGGATGTTCCATAATATATGGTCATTCAAAATTTTTGTTATTCAATATCTCAGACAAAACGGAACTAATAAATGAAATTTTGCGGCCACATGCAAGATGCATAATAAGCCTCGTGCAAAATTTCATGGTTATAGTGTTAACAGAACCATAAAAAATTCAATTGGAATATTGAAAAGAGGATCTCTATATTTTCGTAACACGGTAGGTATACGATTCTATTAGAATTTATTTTGTTCATGAAGATTCATATGTTGAATGTTTATGCGAAATTTTAAGAGGATTGCTTCCTCAGAACCATTGAATTTTATTTTTTTTTCTAAATTATGAATACGATTCTATTAGAATTTATTTTGTTCATGAAGATTCATATGTTGAATGTTTATGCGAAATTTCAAGAGGATTGCTTCCCCAAAAACATTGAATTTATTTTTTTCTAAATTATGAACTTTTTCAAATAATTCCGAGTTTGTCGAGCTTTAAATTGGCTGTAAAATTTTCAGTGCCAGTTATATCAGAAAAAATTCTTATATTGGCATGAAATACTTTTCGATTGAAAAGAGTTCGAGTTTGAGGATGTCAATTCCCGAAATGAATGTTCATGAAAATTTTGAGTTGATAGACTTATTGCCCCACCAATGAACGGGCGCTCAAAAGCACCTTATCAGGTCTTTTCTAGATTTTTTTCAGAAATATCATGATTCAATTCGTTTGATTTTTTCAGATTCTCTCAACATTTATTACACCTCAGCAATGTTGAATTCATAAGCAGATGCTGCCAGCCAGAGCAAAACACCACAGAAAGTCGATAAAATCCAAAATCCTTATCTTCTAATACTCATCAACCCAATCAATTCCTTCCGCCAAACCCAAATAGTCTGGACGAAATTTCCTCGGAACAATGCTTTCCACTTCATTTCCATTCAATTTTTTCAGTAAAAATTACCAACAAAACTTCTATGACGAAACATCCAAACGCCACTGGGCAAAAGGAGATGAACGAGCACCAATCAAAACTAAAATTGAGATTTCGCCGGTCACAAAAACAGGCATTAGGCAATCGGTAATCAATGCGTGAGTCCCGATTTCTTCCTGCTCTTTCAGCCTGCTTAGACTTCATGTCGTTGCTCTTTTGAATTATTCCTGAAGGTTTTTTATTCAATTCATTTCAATTTCAGGATTTAAAAACAGTTTCTTCACCTTAAAAATGTTGAATTCCTAAACAGATAATTACAGCCAGAGCAAGACGCCCACATAATATCGACTAAATCTAGAATCCTAATCTCTTGATACAATTACCCATTAACCCAATCAATCCCTCTCGTCAACCTCAAATAAATCTGAACGAAATTCCTGAAGGTTTATTATTCAATTCATTTCATTTTCAGGATTCAAAAACATTTTCTTCACCTCAGCATTGTTGAATTCATAAGTAGATGTTAACGGCCTCAGCAAGACACCCAGGTAATATCGACAAAATCTAGAATCCCAATCCCTTAATACGATTACCTATTAACCCAATCAATCCCTCTCGTCAAACTCAAATAATTCTGGACACAATTTCCCCGAAACAATCCTTTCTACGCCATTTCCATTTAACTTTTCCAGGAAAAATTCACAGAAAAACTTCCCTGACGAAACATCCAAACGCCACTGGGCAGAAGAAGATGAACGAGCACCAATCAAAACTAAAATTGAGATTTCTTGTTCGCCGGTCACAAAAACACACATCAGGCAATCGGTAATCAATGCGTAAGTGCTCATTTCTTAATGTCTCCCTGACGCTCCCAGCCTGCTCTTTCGGATTATTTCTGAAATTTAACTATTAAATTAATCCATTTTTCAGGATTCAAAAACATTTTCTTCACCCCAGCAATGTTGAATGCATAAGCAGATGTCAACTGCCCCAGCAAGACGCCCACATAATATGCACAAAATCTGAAGTCCTCATCTCTTAATACGATCACCCATTAACCCAATCAACCCCACTCGTCAATCCCAAATGATCCGGTTGGAAGTTCAACGAAACAATGCTTCCCACTTCATTTTCATTCAACTTTTCCAGAAAAAATCCCAACAAAACTTCTCTCAAGAAACATTCAAACGCCACTGGGCAAAAGGAGATGAACGAGCACCAATCGAAACTAAAATTGAGATTTCTTGATCGCCGGTCATAAAAACAGGCATTAGGCAATCGGTGATCAATGCCTAAGTCCTATTTCTCTCGTCTCCCATACACTTCCAGCCTGCTTAGACTTCATGTCGTTACTCTTTCGAATTATTTCTGAAGGTTTACTATTCAATTCATTTCATTTTCAGGTTTCAAAAATATTATTTTCACCTCAGCAATGTTGAATGCATGAGCAGTTGTCAACTGCCTGAAACGTACACTTTGGGGAAAGCCGGTCTCAAGGCAATGAAAGGCTCGCGGCTACACTCAGTGAAGAAGGGAGTGAGTTATATCTGTAGAATGTAATGGGCGCCAGGTAGAGTAATGCCTGCCTACTCAAGGTAAATGAACTGCTTACTCCTCTACCAGAGTAACAGTTAACAAAAATCCCTCAAAATTCAAGTCACAATAATTTATTACCAAAACAAAAAAATATGTGCAGTGGTTGATACAATACGGATAAAGATTTTCCCCCAAGGAGTAGTCGGAAGGAATACTTACTAATACACTAAATTCAATGAAAACGAATCATCTAAGCTAACAAAATAAACCCGCCTAATCAGCTTACATTCACCTCAACGTTCTGGTCTTGATTGTCAATAACTGCTTTAAACTAAACAATGGTTCCTGAAGGGAATACCGATCAATTATTCTATAATAAAATCCTGAAGGGATATACGAGCACCATTGTTGGTACCCAACGCAACTTCTGTAAATCCATTTCTATAATTCTTCCACGATTTTCCGAAGTACCTTACTGAGGCCAAATAATTCCAACCACTGCTTTTGAACTACAAAATGACAACTACAAAATTTTTTTTAAACAATAAACAAACCGTTTTCTGATGGAAAACAGTTCGAAAAGGTAGGTAAACGAAGTGAATAATTACAACAATGAGGAAACTTTGAAAATGAACCATCCAAATAAGTTTACTAACTAATAATTTCGAAAAAGTAAAAAAAGTAAATTTGGCAAAACTACATTTTATGATAAATTTAAAATAATAACGTTACATGCCCCAGCAAATCGCCCACAAAATCTAAAATCCTCATCTTCTAATACGATCACCCATTAACCCAATCAACCCCTATCGTCATTCCCCAGTATTCTTGACGAAATTTTCTCGAAACAATGCTTTCCACTCCATTTCCTTTTAACTTATCCAGTAAAAATTTCCAACAAAACTTCCATGACAAAACATCCAAACGCCACTAGGCAAAAGGAGATGGACGAGCACCAATCAAAACTAAAATTAAGATTTCTTGTTCACCGGTCACAAAAACAGGCATCAGGCAATCGGTAATCAATGCCTAAGTCCCGATTTCTTCCTGTCTCTCTGACGCTCCCAGCCTGCTTAGACTTTGGAACCGTTAACTTTCCATTATGGACAAGCTGTTAGTTACTGAACTTATCCAACTTTCCCAAATTGGATAGGAAGATTGGATCTTGTATTTATTGGGAGAGAAGGTAAGTCTTACTTTGGATCCTGTATGACAGAGAAGGTACTATCTAGTGAAGCCACAATATTATAATGTCGAGTTGAAGTGCAGGGATTAAGAACTTTGAGAAGGTAAACTTATACCTACACAGTATAAATTAATTTGAACTGAGTAGTGTGTCAAATAAAGGGTTTTCCAATAAGAGGTGTTATTTTGAATAGTTCGCTATTTCGGTAGATGTCACGTTTGAAGCTGTCATTTTTTGACATTCGACAAGTAGAAACTACGCCATTAATAAAAAAGGAACGATACACGCTTCAAGAACGCATTGAAGTAATTATAATTCACTATAAAAATGGTGAAAATTTGGCAGAGACTGTTCGTGAAACTCGAGCATTTTTGGGTCGTCGTGAAGCACCTTGTCGGACCGGATGAAGAAATTAGTGGAAAAATTCGAACTGTTCTGACAAATGAGTGATGTGAAAAATAAAACCCGTAGACGTCGCTCAAGAACGGCCGAGAATATTGCTGCTGTAGCGGAAAGTGTTGAAGAAAATCTAGGTTTGTCCATTCCTCGTCGTTCTTTGGAATTAGGCACACAAACGTCATTACGCCGTACTTTGCATAAAGATTTGGGTCTTAAGCTTATAAAGTTTAGTTAACACAAGAACTCAAGCTTGCTCATCATCAACAACTTTACTTGACTGATTGGGTCGTTGAAATGCATGAAAATGATCCGGAATACCATAGAAAAATCATCTTGAGTGATAAGGCCCATTTCCACCTCGAAGGCTTCGTCAACAAGCAAAATTATTGCATCTGTGGCTCGGAAAACCCAAAAGTCATTGTTGAAAAGCCTCTCTATCCTCAACATGTGACTGTTCCGGAGTCATTTGACCTTACTTTTTCGGAAATGAAGCTAAAGCAACAGTTACGGTGAATGGATTGCGCTATCGAGAGAGGATTAATGATTTTTTATGGCCGAAATTGGACAGTATTGTTCTGGACAACGTTTACTTTGAACAAGACGGCGCTACGTGCCACACAAGCAACGAAACCATTGATCTTTTTGGAAAAGTTTCCGAACCGTGTTATATCTCGAAGAGGTAATCACAATTGGCCGCCGAGATCTTGTGATTTAACACCTTGGGACTACTTCATTTGGGGCCACGTGAAAGGGAAAATCTACGCCAATAGCCCAGCGTCGATTCAAGACCTCAAAGATGGAATTCGAGAAGCTATCGCGGACATAGGGCAGCCACTTTGCGATTTGGTTATGAAAAATTTCATTAAAGGGATATGGTACTGTAAGCGTGGTCGTGGTGGACATTTGCCTGATGTTATTTTCTAATATTAACGGCATAGCTTCTTCTTTATAACGAAATAAACATCCGATCATTTATATTGAAAAATGGCATTTGTCTTTGAATATCAAATTAACACCTCTTATTGGAAAATCCTTTAGTAAAAACAATACTTTTCTCCAACGGTTTTCCTGGTTGAAATAACAAAAATTTAAGAAAAGCCCAACGCAGGTGCTTTTAAGCGCACGTTCATTAGTAGAGCAATTATGATATTTCCTCGAAATTTTGTGTTAGACTTGAGATTTATGCTGAATATTTGAATGCGAAATCTCTGCACAATCGGAATTATATTTTGTAAATTATTCGAGAATGGAATAACAAAAAAATCAATAATAAGGAAATTAAATTCTATGTTTCTGATGATGCGATCCTTTTGAAATTTTGCACGAACATTTAGTCATTAATCTTCATTCACAAAAACATTTCTCTCAAATCGGATTACGTGTTTCGGAAATATAAAGATTCTACTTCTCAATATTCCAATTGAATTTTCTATGTTTCTCTTAACACTATGATCACAAAATTTTGCATCAGACTCTTTATGAGTATTCTGCATGTGGCCTCGAAATCTTATTTTGATTGGTTTCGTTTTCTCTGAGAACAAAGATTTCGAATGGCCATATTTTATGGAACACCTTGTACGATTTGGCTTGTTATTGAACTCAACCGCTGCATTTGGGAACTGAACTGAAATTCTCAAGACAGAATTGAATATGACCACGAATTCGTCAGCAAGAAAACGAAACCTATCGTTTGAGACCATTTTCTTCTCAGAATTCGAAAATAACAGTGATTTGGGCAGAACGATATAGCACTCGTTTAAGTAGAACGAGCACTCAAAAATGAGAGTAGGCAAGTATAACTTCATCAGCTTCTCGCCATCAATTATACGAATGTTTTCGAATGATACTATTGCAATATTCTACCAAATCAGATAAATTATAATAATACAGTGGAACTTTCCTATAACGAACGTCTGTATAACGAATTTCGTACAAGACATTGCACTTCGAATCCAACTTCCATGTTAAAAACACCCTCTGAAACGGAGTAAATTGTCATTATAACGAAATATTCAAAGAAGATCACTCTTTGAATGGGTATTGGTAAGAAGGTAAAAGGGTAGGATTTTTTCGAAAACGGACGTACCTACGTAATAAATCCCGACCTTAAACTAAATAATTACGCCGGGCAGAGAGATCCGTCTGAAACAGTTTTAAATACAGCCGTGGCTGTTTGGTTTCAATCTAACCATTACGCTAGTGTGAAAAGTTTTGCGAAAATGTCTTAAAGCAAGTGCTTAAGTATGAATGATAAACTCAAATTTGATAGTGAAGTCGACCGCGACATTGCCGACTGTAGAAACAAATTTTCTGTATAACGAAATTTATTTATAACGATTTTTTTCTCCTGATTTAGCGCTTTAGTTGTAGGGAAGTTCCACTGTAATTTGATCAACAAGAAATATTCATCACAAGGTATATGATCTTCCCCCAGCTATAACATCAAAAATTTTTTTCCATTTTCAACATCCCCAAGATTGATATCGTACGTTATCTCGAAAGACATCAATCCCTTTTCCTTGTACGAATTTATTCCACCACTATTCATCTAATCTGTTCTGACGCACCCTATTTTGGGTCCTTCAAAGTTCTCGCTTCAGCGAAATTTGAGGGATAAGCTGTGCACACCTGTAATTCTTTCAGATCCTTGCTCAATCCTACGAGTTCCAGCTTAAAATCACAATTTTAGAGGCGCTTTTAGTTTGCCCTGGATTATCTTTGTAACTAAATCTCAGCTTAATTTTCCCCAACATAAAGAATGAAAACTGATCTGGTTTGATGTTACTCAACACTGAAAAATAATTGAAAACATTATGGGCCAAAGTAAAGTAATACAGGGTGTCCAGAAAGGGTATCGGGTATTTGTAAGTTCAATAAAACAAAAGATATTTGTGAACAATGAAGAAATTTATTGTTTATTATCAACATATGAATTGGAGAATTATTTGAAAAAGATAATGTTATCCAAATGATGACCGTTGCGTTGCTGGCACTCTTCTAAACGGGAACGAAGATTGGCGATAACACGTTGACACATAGCTATATTGATATTGCTGCCATTTCTGACCTGATTTTTTGCTTCATCTGGTTTCGATTCGTCGGATTATTTTGATAAAACTTACTTTTAAGGTATCTATATGCAAAATAGTCAAACGGCCTAAGGTCGGGGCTGGGCTGGGAGGCCAGTTGATGTTACCCCTTCGCGAAATGACTTGTTGAATCGCTGCAGCATCTCGTTCGGAAAATCCGTCGATTAGCATAGTCCGCATCCTTCAATTCTTGAATCAAGTGAATTTAATAGGTTTTCAGATGTAAGTCTTTCTCTACAATCGAAAGTAAAGATGATTTTTAGATGTTCAACGCTTGGCTTCGCTTTCGGATGGACAAAGACGGATTTTGACGAACCGACGCCTCAACTTCTTCAATTGTTTCTTCATCGCGAAGTAAACGAGGACGACCAGAGTTTTGAAGTTTAATTGTCGCAGCTGTATTCTCGAACATCCTGATCGTCATTTGTCGCGTGGCGTGTAGATATTCCGCACGATAGAGACGTTGAGCAGTCACTATTGAACCACCATTATGATAATACGCTCATACGCAAAATGCGGGATGCGTTCCGAGTATTGTTCTATCGTGACTAAACTCCACAAAATGGCGGACGCCACGAACCCCTTCTCGCTCCTTTTAGGCGTCCCGTTCTGAATATGGCGCGAAAACAAATACCCGATACCCTTTCTGGACACCCTGTATTAATGAGTTCATGAACTGATAAAAGGTTAAAAGGCTCATTCCTATGAATGTATGAACATAAGCTTGCTATCCGAATATAAGTATTGAGCGCTCGTTCTACTTAAAAGAGTGTTATACAGGCTGTCCCGGAAAATGTGGAAAATCTCTCGGATTCAGATAGAACATAAAAAATGAAGATGGAAAGTTCCCATAATGTTTTTCCTAGCGGCCCTCCATACGACCATACGACTTCCTAAATGAAGCCACTGGAAATCCATTTTAGTGGAAAAAGTTTCACACTACTCGATATAATTTGATGAAAATTTGATATGATTAATAGTATTAAGGACCTCTTAAATCACCGCACTCAATTTTCAATTAGCTTGTTCAGTTTACGAAGGGCGGACATGGACATGGGTTGTACAAATTAATGCTTACATTTTTAACACTCTATATGATAAGGTGCTAAAAAAACTAACTTAGATACCTTGAACATTAAGCTAAAGAAAAGGTACTCTTGTTCAGTGTCGATGAAATGAACTGTTTTCGAAAGAAAAAATAATGAAAGAAGTAAGTAATTGAAATTTATTCCGCTAAAATGAATTTCCAGTGGCGTCATTTAGGAGGTCGTATCTTCGTAGGGAGGGCCCCTAGGAAAAAAATTATAGAATCTTGTCATCTTATTTGTTATGTTCTATCTGAATCCGAGAGATTTTCCATATTTTTCGGGACACCCTGTATAGTTTTGCCCGCATGCCTAAAGGGTGTCAAGAAAAAAGTACCATGCATAGTGCAACGCGATAGAGGACCATAAAATATGAAAAAAGGTCCCATAAATATATGTCCGAAACAGCTTCCTTTGAGAAATACAGGGTGTTAAACTTAATGTTTTTATTTAGTTTTATTTTGAAAAACTGTGGACAAAGAGGTAAGAATTGAACAAAATGTAATATGCGGGGGTTTTGTATGATGCAGAATCCAAATATCCTATTAGTTTTTAGATTACTAATAGAGGATTCCTCCTCATCAACTCTAACTTTTTTGCCTTACACTGTATGTCATTCTGGACTAGTAAAAGCGATTCCTCTGTCTTTTTTCTTTCAAAAAGGTATACCCTGTTGAAGTCGCTAGGACCAACGGTTTTCGGTAAAAACCCATCGAAAAAGTTGAGTACAATAATAATTCATGATTGCCACAACGTATAACTGAACACATGCTTATTGATATTTTAATAATTTCGGGGGGGGCTTCAACCCTTTAGCCCACCCCCTAGCTACGTGCCTGTGTATAATCTTTGAATTTTGAACCGAAAATGGTCTCAAACGATAGGGTTCGACTACCTTGTGACGAATCCGTGGTTAAATTCAATTCTGTCCGTGGGACCGCCCGACCGACCGTGAGCACGATAACTTTCGAAGAGTTTATCCAAGAGACTGATACACTAAATGTTCGTGCAGAATATCAAGAGGATCGCATCATCAGAACCATAGAATTCACTTCTTTTCTACATTATGAATATTTTCGGATAATTCTGAGTTTGTCGATTCTATCAAAATTAAGTTTTGCCGTGAAATGTTTATTTTTTTTATTAAATTTCGATTCTCAAGCAGAACTCTGAGAAACAATACAATCATCGGATCCCTGCTCAAATGCCTCCCTCATTCATTCGATAACTTGAACAACTTTCTTTTCGAAAACGCGGTGTGACGATTTTTTCTTCAACATGTCTTGTTTGAAATTGGAAATAAAACATTCTGATGACCTCATATTTTCATTTCAATAATCTCTCTTTGTTTTATTTCAATCAATTCTCAGCTTAATTAATGAAAACCTTTTCGATTTCGTCTCATTCTCTTCGTATACCTTCTCTTCAAATTAATTATATCCAAATATTGATTGAGTAAAATAGGCAGCAGAAACTGTCCAAAACAGAATTGCTCTTTTGATTAATCAATTTCCATTGGAATTGTTCCAGAACTCGGGAAAGTACGGGACCATAAAATAATTATCTATAAACCAGAGCTGTGCGGAGCACTGAAGAAAAGTGCTTCGAGTACAAAACATTAAACCCTATTGAAAAGTGCTCCGGAATCTCGAGCACTAAGCCCTTATTTTTTAAGGAATGCTCGCGATTACTGAGCACTTTTGGAAAGTAATTCGTTTACACGAGCACCGAGCACTGAGCACTTTTCAAAATGACACTCAGTATTTTCCATCAACTCTCTCAGTTTTGAATTTTGGTTTTTTATGTCTTGATTTTTTCTTTCGAGTGTTATCATGTTTTGAACTGGACATAATTGAAATTGTCAATAGTTCGTTTAATAGTTATTTAATCAACTAGGTTAGAGCGAAGATAGGCGCCCAAAACACAATATCAATGGAATGAGATATACCAAGCAAAGGTTTGTTTTTGTTTTGAAGTTTAACAGTTCAATATAAACGAAAGGCAGAGTCGTGATCTTTTAGAGGTGCTGTAATGAAATGAATAGATCTTCTTTTTCAAAAACTGGGATCAACAAGAATTTTTGAAGAAATAAGAGTCTTATTCACCTTATTACTTATGTTGTTTATAGTTCAGTAAATCAAGGTTCGATTTGCCTGTTTTGAGTAAAAATTAAAAGTTTTTTTTCAACTGTCCTATATGTTTTTTGGATCGCTGAAGCAAACTCTCGAAAATTTCGGACTTTTTCTAGTTTGTTGCTTATAACTCATAAACAAAGCATTTTAGCGAAAAGGCCATTCAGTTGAAAATTAAAGTAGACCAAATCTCCTGCAAAAATGTGCTATTACTTTGTTAATATCTAAAAATGGGACGATCGCTAGATGCTCTAAATACAGGTCACATTTTTGCTCTTCGTTAAAAATGTACAGAAACTCCAATCTAATACTTTTTGTTCTACTTTGCCATTGACTTTAGTATGTTTAATGTTTTTTTCATAAATAACTACGCGTGGCAATTTCAATGTCCTCCTACGTCAGGGAGGTCAATTTATAGGCTCACAGAACCTTCTTCAGGCGGACTGGGATGATTATTCATTTCGATGGTTACTATTTTCAATTTATCTATGTTTCAAAAATTGTTAGGTTAGCTCCGCAAAGGCAAAGCATTTTTTGTTTGTCATTTTTTCACCTGTATGACTGTACCAAGCAGAGATTTCGAATTTTTTCATCAATTGATTCTTTGTGGTTACGAAAATGAAATGAAAACATAATGTTCACGTGTTCTTATATTAACGGAAATAGAAAAAGTCCGAAATTTTTCCAATCCTGATCTGATTATTCAATTTCTGAATTATTGAAAGATGGCAATCGTAAAGGGTCACCAAACTGCCAAATTTGAAATCATTCGGTAGAATAATTTGAGATTTATTGAACTTTGAAATTCCAGCTATAAGATAAATGATGTATATCCCAAACGAAGGCCCTCAAACGATTAAATTCTCTTGTTTCGAGTCCTCCTTGATGTCCTTGATTCATGGTTTCTATTTGTCGCATTCTTCCTGGGACACCTGTATACACTTATCGAGACTACTACCATTGAGTTTGAAAATACTATTTTTAAACTCAATGCTACTACAAACTCTCGAGCCAAATATCTAATGATGCCGTTTTCAGGATAATAACCTGAGGAAATTGAACTTCACCCAAATGAAAATAATTCATTCTGAAATATGTGGAGACAGATGAAAAAACTCTAGATAGCACCAATAGCTTATTACATCGGTATATATGTACAGGGTGGGCATATTTCGATGTTTTAGCACTACAACTTTTAAACCATAGGAGATAGACAAAATCCGATACCCACTTCTCGATCTCTTTTTCTGAGAAACTAACAAGAGTAGTATTCATTTTGGCTACCTTCATTTGTTTTCCAGTTATAAGCGAAAATTGGAAAAGTGGCGATATCGAAAAAAAATCATATCTCCGCTAATACTGACGATAGAGCTCTGAAATTAAAATATTATACAGGCACTTTTTACGTAGAATCCAGTGGCGTGCTCGTCTTTTTGCACCATTTCTAATTACGAAGCTATGACCCAAAGTTATGTTTTTTAAACAGGAATACTTGATTTTTGTGTCATTTTCTGAAAGCTTAATTTTTTCTGATTTCAAAAATATATAACATTGTATGGTTTGTATCAATATGAGTATTGAAACTGGTCATAAACCTATTTTCATTTGAATCTCAATATTTTCTATGGTTTCATTTGTTGACGAGCATATAAAAATGGAGCTTCCTAAAACAAGAGCAATCCCCTTCTGTCAATCTCATTATTTCTATGGTTTCTACTAATTTCTACAAAATTCGAACATGGATATATTCCATAAACTCTTATATCTTAAAATGGATTACGAAATAACGAAAAGATCCACATGATCCTCCGTTTCAATCGATTTACTTAGTTATAATGAGATGGATGCAGGAGAATATTTTATTGCTCTCCAGAAAAAATACACACAAGTGCCAGTCTATTTTAAATCGCATATGAAATAACCCAAGCGAACCACCAAAACATTAGAACGAACGAAATTACTTGTCAGTGTGGTTGTAAGGCACGTGAATATTATTTCTCATAACGTAACCTTAAATTTCAGGTAGGTACGTCTCTACTTTATTTAGTGTAATTTTTTTAATTGATGAGTTAAGTCTGTTTTATTATTTCCAGACTTATTATTAACAGTTTTATAATGTGTTTTTAAATACTTTTAACTCATAAATTGCGCTGGTGATTTCTTTTTGTATATATCACATTTGCCCCGCACGAAATGCTTTTTGGGGTAAATGTGACATATACATTTGGGGCAATTGTGATAATATGAATAGGCGTGGTTCTTTCATATTTGAAGTGTCTTTTGACGGATATAATTTATCTTAATGATGGAAAAATAAAGTTTAATTAAAATATAATGTTTATTATTATATAGTTGTTTCTGCCTAATTTGTTTTTACTTCCGTTTTGTTCAGAAGCTGAAGTTAATTTCAAATTTTTGGCGTCGACTGAAATAAGGTCATGAATTTTTCATTAAGTGAAATATTTTATTTTTGTGAAGAACAAAGTATTCAATAATGTAAGATTTTTATACATTTGCCCCAATCCTTTCCAAATAACTTAGTCATAGGAATCTGAAAGCTTTTATCACATTTACCCCAAATTCTGGGGCAATTGTGATTGACCGGCATCATTTTTTTTTATTTTACCCAACATTTCTCAGAAAAGATTTCAAAGAGTAACCAGAATACAATCAATAGAGAACTATATTGTGATCATGCTTGCATTTTTTTGGAATGTTCAGCTTTATTCGAACTGTTACTTATAACACTTTGTTTATGAACTAATCAAATACTATATCACATTTACCCCACTTCACCTTATAGATATGATTAAAGTTATCAATTTAATTAGAAAAGAAACGAAGGAAAAATATTTTTCAATACCTAATAGTGATTACAACAATAGGTCAATAGGTAATAGCTAAGAATGAGGATCAAGTTTCACAGCAGTCCATTATTCTTCGATCTTGGAAAAATTGAGTAAAGAGCACAGAAATGAAAAGACTACTGGAAAGAGATTGTGGTAATTATAGAAAGCTCCATTTTTCTGTGCTCGTCAACAGTTGAAACCATAGAAAATATTGAGACTCAGATAAAAATAGGGTTTTGACCATTTTCAATACTCATATTGATACAAACCATACAATGTTATATATTTTTGAAATCAGAAAAAATTAAGCTTTTAGAAAATTGCACGAAAATCTAGTGTTCCTATTAAAAAAAACGTAACTTTGAGTCATACCTTCGTAATTAGAAGTGGTGCAAAAAAGACGAACACGCCACTAGATTCTACGTAAAAAAGTGCCTGTATAATGTTTTAATTTCAGATCTCTATCATCAATATTAGCGGAGATATGAATTTTTTGCGATATCGCTACTTTTCCAATTTTCGCTTATAACTCGAAAACAAATGAAGGTAGCCAAAAATGAATACTACTCTTGTTAGTTTCTCAGAAAAAGAGATCGAGAAGTGGTTATCAGATTTTGACTATCTCCTCTGGTTCAAAAGTTGTAGTGCTAAAACATCGAAATATGCCCACCCTGTACACAGTGTCAATCACAATCGGGGTGTCAACAACTGAACCCCTCACCCTAAATTCCACTTAGAGCGAAATTCAATTGAGCAAATTCAGCCTAATATATAGCCAGAATATTCCAAACACAATCTACGATATCAAAATTGCAGACTAACATCGTAAACGAACACCAGAGCATCTTGATGAATTATAGCCCTCTTCCTGCTCCAGAATTAACATATTTCTGTTATTAACGTCGCTATCAAGAGAAAAGATGATGGCATTCACTTCTCAAAGTCATCCCCTGTTAACTGATGTCAAATATGAATTTACCAGGGGGTAAATAATGCAAATTTATGAACGAAGATTCGTCTAGAGCTGTTGTAGTCTGCGTGGAACCAGATAAGTCGAGGCAAATATTTCTTTCGCAGTATAAATCAGGCCGATAAGGCGGCCTTGATGCTGAAGACATCGGGAATATATTATTTATTATCCTTTTTGTGGTTTATTCAGAATTAATTATCAGAGGAGACGAGAAATTGATGAAGTGTTGTTCTAACCATCCTCTGAAAATTCGAAATTAAATTCAGATGAAAAATGTAGATGGACAAAAAGCTTGACTTCCATAGCATGATTTTTATTAATGATTCGATTTTAGTGCGTACGTCTATTTCAGACAGTTACTTTCTAAATTTAAATTTGAGTGAGTTTATTAGAAACTTTATAGGTTTTCACTCCCAGTCTCTGAAACATAAATAATTAAAAAATGTTTGATTAAGGTGAAGTGCTCCTGCGAAAATCTTTGCACTTGTTTGTCAGGAGCAAATTGGTCTTGAAAAAAATTGTTGCCTAACAGTAAAACTGAAAAATGAAACAAATTAAAAGGATATTGTAACGTTTCGGTGGCTATATCAGACACCTTCTTCAGACAAAATCTAAAATTCTTCAGAATTGTGTATTTTCTCATTTGTGATCTGATTGACATTGATAGTTGTCAATCTATAGAGATGTTGATTTATTTGATTTTGAAATTTCCTGATGTCACTTCCTTCCTCAATAAATCAATCCAAATACGATCTATTCCAACAGAACAATTGGCCAAATTATTTACTTGATCTAACAAAATACATGTAGAGTCCTTAATTTTCCTTTTATAATTATCAGGTTCCGTCATGAGGATCTTTGTGTGGTCCCAGTTCATCATATGATCTTCGCCATTTGAACATATATGATCAGCAATTTGTGATCTTGTGATGTCTCTATTTTTGATGTTATTCTTATGTTCCCGTTTTCTTATTTCTAAAGGTCTTCATGTCTCCCCTGTATAAGATTTTCCACATATACAGGGAATATTGTAAACACAATTTTTGGATTTTTGTGTCTCATTCATTGGTTTTGTTCTAGTTAGAATGGATCTCAAATAATTTCGTGTTTTGAAAACAGTTCTTATGTTGAATTTGGAACCAAATCTTCTTATTTTCTCTGATAGGCCAGGAATATAAGGAATGACGTTCAACAAATTTGGTTGTTCTTGACGGTTTTCTGTTTGTACCTGATCATCATTAGAATTTCGATTAGATATTTTTCGTTCTAAATTTGAAATTGTTCTTTCTATAAAATTTGGTGGGTATTGATTATCTAGTAGGAACTCTTTAATGAAAGAAATTTCATTATTTCTAATTTCAGGTGTAGATGAAATTAAAAAGGCCCTATCATAAAGTGTTTTTATAATACCTGGGGCCTATTGCACCAAACACTTTGCAACTTTTCACTTTGCAATTTTCACTTTTCAAATGAATTAAGTTGCACGAAACGCATTCATAAATGAAAAATACATTGTGAAAAGTCAAGTGCATAGTGAAAATTACTCCGCAGGCATTAAATATTGGGAGAAATGTTGTGCAACATAACTTATTTTCACTTTTGAAATTTGTCAGAATGCAAAGTGCGAAGTGAAAAGTTGCAAAGTATTTTGGTGCAATAGGCCCCTGTTTTAACATTTAATTGATGATTGGAATAAAAATTCAGGTATCTATTAGTGTGTGTTTGTTTCCGAAATACACTTGTTTCATAATGATTTATAAATTTTCTTATTAGAACAGAAAAGAAAGAAAGAGTGAAAACCTATAAAGTTTCTAATAAATGCAGAATCCTCCCAGAATAAATTTCAATCGATATTTGAGTGAGTTTACCTACTTGATGAAGGTAATCATCAATTTATTATGAATTCACAAGAATTAAAAATCTCCAAATTAAATCTATAATCAGGTTAATCTATGATTACGCACGTGGGGAATTTTGTATAGGTTAGAATTCAGTTTTTTACGTGTTATGATCTTTTAACCCATTGTTCTGACAGGTGAAAGATATCACTGATGATGAGTTGGAAAACGAAACGCGTTTGACGCGAATTTTGGCGAACTGTGGTTACAGCTTACCATAGTAACATAGTTTAGTGAGTTGTCAGAACAAAGGTGTATTATAACTGTCAACTACACGGGAGATTCGTCTAGAGCTGTTGTGGTCTGCGTGGAACAGTGGCGGCTTGTCCTATGAGGCAGGTGAGGCAGTGCCTCACCAAATAAATTACGGAAATCACAAATAATATCAAGCGAATTAATCCAATATTTTATCAATCAATTTCATCATCCCATTAAAATCTTCAGTCTCAATTTTTTGTACGATACTGCACTCGTCTTCCATAATATCCGAACTCAATCTCAAGCCGGGTACAGCTACAGACGTCTGTAACATTACACGTTACTGACGTTACGATGAATGCACAAAAATCGGACGAAACGTTACATGTTACAGGCGTTAAGGTCCGATTTTTGTACATTCATCTCACTTCCTCTTCAAGGCGTAAACGGTGAGGTGAGGCTTGCCTCACGCGCTTCCTTGTCTAGCGCGTTATTCACATCGACGTGACGAGATCATGAACCTCCCCTTCGTTGTTTTATTGCGGCTTCTAAGGTGAATTTGAGGCTAGCCTCAGTAACAACTTTTAGAACATTTGAAGCGTTTTATCTCAGAAACGGTGCCTCGTAGGAAAAAAAGGATAGATACATTTTTGAAGATAATTTTAACATCAACTTTTATATATTATTTATTATTATGTTTTGAAAAATTTTACCGATTTTCAGCTTGTTGGGATTTTATGTAACTTCACCCTAATTTTTTGGTCTGGATTGACCGGACTATCTACCCTTGATACGTGATCGTTTCGTTTCGTTTCGTTTCATCGGCAGACTGCACATATTCGGGTTAATCGTGAAGCGGAAGAAAGTGAAATTTCACTCTGGTTGTCTGGTTTGGGTTTATTGGGCTTGTGCAGTACTCGTGATATTGCAGAGTTTTCAATAAAACAGAAACAGTTTTTGAGTCATTTCTATGAGTATAAAATATGTACAATTGAAGAAGTTATACAACCTACTCCAAATCTTGACTATCGGTGCGGTAGGAAAATCGAATCGGAGGTTTCAAAATGAGAGTACTACTGGCCTACTGGCAGTGTAACTCTAATCAAATTATTTTTTGGCAGTGTTAATAATACATATGCCGATAGGGTTTAGTGAAAAACTGGTTGAAGCGAGTTGAAAAACTTATCTCAGGGCAATTACCACCCCATAAAACGCTATAGAATCATTGGGGCATTAATACCGAAGGATTTTTCATAATGATAAGTATGCAGGTGACAAAAGAGAGTTTATAAGATTATTATTTTTTTTTTGATGTGCCTCATCACTTTATTCTGTCACAAGCCGCCACTGGCGTGGAACCAGATAAGTTGAGGCAAATATTTCTTTCGCAGTATAAATCAGACCGATAAGGCGGCCTTGATGCTGAAGACATCAGGAATTTATTATTTATTATCCTTTTTGTGGTTTATTCAGATTTAATTATTTCAGAGGAGACGAGAAATTGACGAAGTGTTGTTGTAACCATCCTCTGAAAATCCGAAATTAAATTCAGATGAAAAATGTAGCTGGACAGAAAGCAGGCTGGTACTTGATTTTCATAGCATGATTTGTATTAATGATTCGATTTTAGTTTGCCCATCTAGATAGTGGCTTTCAAAATTAAAATTTGAGATTTAAGAAACCTCTAAATTAAATCCCTTACAAAGTTTCTGTGGGTTTGCACAAGGTGGATTAGTTCAATGATAATACAGTGTAGGAAGGGATCTTTTCACTGATAGTTCTGACAGGTATAAGATGAGTAAGATATCACTGATGAGTTTCAAGGTGAAAACAGAAAAGCATTCGGCATTAAATACGTGTGTAGTTGACACCTTGTAGATTGATAAGAACAATTTTTTTATTGAATAGCAATAATGATTGTTTTTGGTCTGAATGAATAATGAACAATTTATAACATAAATTACCATGTTTTTGAAAACAGGTGATGCAGCTCCTATACACCAGCCGCCACTGCTTAGACATAAATCTGCATGTCCGCTTTCCCGCTCTAGTTTCCCACATATTCCAACATGATATTCTGGTGGGGGAATCACGAGGAGCACGATGACACTTGACCCGATGTTGTTCCTGCCAGAGTGGCCATTGTTGCAACGTGACAAGAGGGAAATCTACGGGAAAGTTCTCGTCTGGATCACTCTTCAACTGGCTACTTGGTTTTCTAGACCGGAAAAGTGAAGTTGCAATCATGTCGATTCGGCGAAGAAAAGCAATTCATCTCTTTTCCGACTTGTGAATGGATTTATTATCGTTGTGCCTGAATGAATTGTCGTTATACACGGTGTTCCGTATAAGATGAGGAACTTTTCAATGTGAAATAGAAAACATATGTAGTATCTAGGAGTTCTAGATTCTGAGTTACAGGCTGTTTCTTCAACTTGAATGGATATTAAAACCACTGTATCTCCTGAACAGTGTTATAAGTTGAAAGATAAGACCATTTTGTATATTCTATGTGCATTAAGTGTCATTGTCAATGTCACATAACGAACAATTACGCCCCACTTGGGCATTCGTTCGTTAGCCAAGCTCTACGCTTCACATGTGACTTATTATCGTCTCTCCAAATTAATTAAATATATCTAAAAGCTACAGTGTTTCATATTAACCTTCCAGGGCTGGCGCGCGGACTCACACTCCACAGCGATTTCAAATTCTCAGTATTTTGGAATCCACTCGTTTGTTCAGTTGGCCATTTTCCATACCTTCTAAGGAAAACATTATCTCAGTTGGGATGAAATATCAGTTGCATAGTGACGAATTTTCGGAAGTTATAGGTGTTTGCGGAGCTGGAGTCCGCGTGCCACCTTCGGTATCGCACTGTAAACAAATTATACGCCACCTATATCTGTGCACAAAATACAATACGATGGCCAACGGTTCATTTTCAATACCCTATTATATGGCTATCATAAACGTTATGGTTTCTGTCATTGTTATAATCCTGAAATAAGACTAAAACGAAGAAAACTCTTCTCTGGACTAATTTTTCGCCTTATTGGAACCGCAACTCAAAGTTCGTGTTTCGGAACATAATATTTCTAGTGTTATGGTTGAAAGAAAAAGAGATTATGTTAAAATGGATACTGAAGAACTAACACAACCAGATCAGGATATAACGAGAGGCCGATGTGATTTTTTGTGATACAAAAAAGAACAGGACAACACGGATAGAAATGTAGGATATTCATATTTGGACAACACTCTGTATATACTTGTTCTGGGTGCTATGAAGAACAATTTCTTGAAGAAATATGAAAGAATGAACTATTCAGACTTCATAATACAATATTTTCATAAAGCATTTTGTTTTTGATTGATAAAATTCGATTCATGGAATGAATATACAAAAATTCATGTACATATATACATTTGACTTATTTTTATAGTAAGAAAAGCTGTATTAGTTTTTTTCTGGAATGAAAGTTATGTTAATAGAATAGTGATTACGTTTTCGTTGTTTTATCTACTTTGTACGGAATATTTTCCATATAAAACATGCGGAGTATCAGTCCGCGCGCCAGCCCTCATATCCAAGATATAAGCGCCAGCCCCGAAAGGTTAATAAACTTCATCCAAACATTATAAAACAAACAAAATCACTGATTTATCCGAAATTTTTAATGCTTTCATGAGTTTCCAAAAAACTGTAATCAAATATTATTCGATTTGCAGGACCGTATCAAATAAATTTGGAGAGTTCTAAAAAGTTCGCGAAATCACCCTGTACCTAATATGAATTTCATGATTTCTTCGATATCTTCATGAACTGTAACATTCATTCAATTAGCCAAATAATATCTTATGGTACCAACCAGGTTGCCGAGGGTAGATACGTACTTGCATTTCGCAAATTTTACGTCTTCAGTCCACGACGCAGTGCGCTCAGGGTAACGTCAGTTGACACCGTAGTAAATAATAAACAGAAGTTTAACGCGTAACATCGCCATGAATATCAAATAGTGAAAGCAGAGAATAATATTAATCGATTGAAATCAACCAATATCAAACTCATACTTCGGAGCTAATCTCATCCTCGTTCAAGGCCAAATGCAAGGAAGAGGTATCAAACAGAGCAAATATAGATGGCCGTTTCGTCCTTATGAGGAGTCATCAGCACAGAATAGCTCTGAATAGTCTGAATGATACAAGTTATTTTTGGAACTTAATACGAAATGGCTCCTTTCTTTCAGGAATAAAGTTAAAACTCTGCTTATTACTATTTTCGGTGTCAAATGACGTTACCCTGAGCGCTCCGCGTCGTGGACTCGTTCAATACTCGTTCAAGGCAAAATGTAAGAAAGTGGTATCAAACAAAGCAAATATAGATGGCCATTTCGTCCTTATTAGAAGTCATCAGCACAGGATAGCTCTGAAATCTGAATAAAAAAAGGTTTTCTTGGAACTTCTAGCGATATGGCACCTTCATTCAGGTATAAATGTACCGAAGACGCCATCTCTAGTTCCATACGAACACCTTCTTCCATAGCATGAACCTTGAACGTAGTAGCGAGATTATTACATTTGTCGAATTGACCGAAGCGTACTTGCATTTCGCAAATTTTCGTCTTCAGTCTACGACGCGGTGCGCGTAAATAATAAACAGAGGTTTAAAACATCGCCATAGATACAAAAATAATTATCTAAGGGATAGTTCTCGTCTGGATCATTCATCTCTTTTCCGAGTTCTGAATGGATTTATTATCGTTGTTACTGAATGGATTGTCGTTATACAAGATGTTCGGTATAAGATGAGGAACCTCTTAATGTGATATAGAAAACATTTGTAGTATCTAGTAGTTCTAGATTCTGAGTTACAAAATGTTTTTTAAACTTGACTGGATATTGAAACCATTAGGGGAAGGTGAGGTAATACGATCCCTACGGATCAAATGATCCCCCGCCGTAAATCAAAAACAGCTTGTACCTTCTATCCAAATACACATGAAACATGTTCCCTGTACCCCTATACCAGTTGTCTGTAAAGTGTCAATGCAGTGCGAGTGCTTGACATGATTTTATTGAAAAATAATCAAAAAGTGTGGCTCTGCTCTAAGGTAAGCATGTTTTTGGACTTTCATTATTTTTAAATGTTAGTGTTTATTGGAATGTTGTTTATTTGCGGGTATGAGTAGCTGTTAGCTAATATTTAAGCAATGTTCGATCAGCGCACGCGGTATGTGAAGGTATTGTGTTGATCGATAATTTGGAATTTGGTATTTGGGGCAAAATGATCCTTTCTATGTGTCTAAAATGATCCCTGGAATCATTTTACCCCATTAATGTTTGTTGTTTTTACAGATCATGCCAAGAATTTATAAACGCAAAACTAATCGCCAAAAGAGGCCTGAAGAACAAATTCAAAAGGCATTAGATGCCGTCAGAGATGGTATGCCATACAAAGCCGCGAGTAGAGAATTTAAGGTTTCTGTGATGACATTTGAAAGAAGAGCTAAAGGTTAAAATAAAATAGCTGTAGGCTCAGCTAAAAAGTTAAGTAGCAAACAAACAGTGTTCAACCTGGAACAAGAACTGGTACTTGTTGATTATATTAAGGACATGGAGTCTAAAATAATATACGGGCTGACCACACAGGGTTTTTTAACCTCAGCTCACCAAATGGCAGAAAGAAATAATTCACTGCATCCATTTTCCGAAGCTAAGGGAAAAGATGGACTTGAATGGCTTCGTGGATTTAGACGTATAGACATCCAGACATTACAATGCGTGTGCGAGCTTTTAATAAGCCTGATGTGATCGATAAATTTTATCAACTTTGAGAAACGTGCGAGAAAAATATTATTTTCCACCCCATCGAATATTTTATGTTGTGTAACTTACTTACATACTTAAATTGTTATGAACAATACCTTTTATCATTAAAATAATTTATTATTATTATTTATTTCACTGATATTCTTTAACTTGTAGTACAAAATGATCCCTGGGATCATTTTGCCCCTACCCCAGGGATCATTTTATCCACAGGTGTGTATAAAATGATCCTTTACTTAACTTTAACAAAAAGCTCTAATACAAAAAAACTACATAGATGTAATGGAAAATAAGTATTCAGATACGAAGTTAAGTAAACTCACTACCACCAACAATTGAAATCGTGCGGTTTTGCCTTCAACTTTAGCCACAATTAAAATTATCATTATACCTCACCTTCCCCTATATCTCCTGAACAGAATCACCGATTCATCCGAAATTTGGAATGAAGATAGCTTTCATGAGGTTCCAGAAAACTGTTATCAAATATAGGTAATTCGATTTGAAGGATACGGTCCATCATAATATTTGGACAGTTCTGAAAAGTTTGCGAAATCACCATGTAATATGAATTTCATGATTTCTTCAATATCTGCGTAAACCGTAACATTCATTCATTCAATTCGCCAAATAATATCTCATGGTATCATCCAGGTTGCCGAAGGCAGATAATTTTTCGTTCGTACTGATATTTAACATTTTATTAATCTGGTAACGAACTTTGGATCTTTATGAATTTAATAAATTGAGTGTTTTTCTTCACTTCAGTTATTCATTTTTAAAGATACGAAAGAAAAAATTTTTGTCACTATCATCAAAAAAATATTCAGTCTTCGGCAACCTGGATAGTGCCATGAGATATTATTTGGCGAATGAATGTTACAGTTTACGCAACTATCAAAGAAATCATGAAATTAATTGTACAGGGTGATTTCTCAAACTCTTAGAACTTTCCAAATTTATCCTGCAATTCGAATGATATTTGATAACAGTTTCTGTTTTTATGGAACCTCATGAAAGCTATCTTCATTCCATATTTCGGATAAATCGGTGATTCCATTCATAAGATACAGTGGTTTTAATTTCCATACAAGTCAAGAAACACCCTGTTACTCAGAATCTAGAATTCCTAGATACTACATTAGAGGATTTCTTTCGAGATCCTCTAGGTGTTTTCTATCTCCCAAATTTTCCATCTTATCTGGGACACCCTGTATTTCATTCCCACTGAATGATTTATGAGTTTTGGGATTGAGTAGGGTGGGAGATTCAGTTGTTGACACCCCGATAGTGATCGACACTGAGTACATATACAGGTTGTACCGGAAAGAATGCGACAAACGGATACCATAAATCAATTAGGTACCGGGTTTTTCACTATAATTTGACCCCCCCTTTAACTTTGTTACTAAAGGAGATAAAAAAATGTTTCGTATAAAAGTTTCACGAAAATCAACTGAGGTTTTTTGATATGAGTTCAGAAACTGAAATATATACAAGGTGGCCAACATATTGATGGCAACTTCATTTTTTCAAATGGAGCACCTGTATATTTTTCCATGTTTGGCTAGCTCTTTTTCCCCTGATTTAGAATATGTAACATATGTTGGTCTATCTCTTTTATTCTGAGAACACAGAGTTTTAAATTTTAAGAACTACCTGCCAAGATCTATAATCATTTACAAGTGGCAGAGTGCGTTTACTGAAAATGCTTATTTTGGAGTTATAATAACGTCAATGGGAAGATATACAGGGTGAACAACATGAATGCAACTATATTTTTTCAAATGGGACACTGTCTCTTCAATTTTCAGGGTTTCAAAGTTCTGAAATTATGACACCGAATAAAAAAAATGTGAAATACCTACGAAATTCTTTATATCCAACCAATCTACTTAAAGTTTTGTTTAAAATGAATACTTAACAATTACTTGACCAATGAAAAATGATAAACTATGGTAGTACGGTAAGAATAACATCAACTAAAGAAATTGCTCAAAATGACCACCTTCATTCAATACACATAGTTCATATAGTTGTCTCAAGTTGTTTAGACTATTTTTGATAGCATTATTATGGCTCCGATTCAAGTCAGAAATTAAAGCTTCAAAATTTGTTTCTAATCATTACAATATTACCATTATTCTTTGTGCGTTGACGGGATTAGTTCCGAATTATGGGTTTATATTGGTTGATTTTATATCATTAAATTATTCTCCGCTTTCATTGATTGTCAGCTGAAGTAATTCTTTTCTTCAGGAACGGCTATAAAAACGTGTCCAACGGTGTTAAATCGGGACTATTTGGTGGCCATAAAATGGGGCGCCATTACCAATCCAAAGATCAAATTGGCCACTTAATTATTCACGAACTTCCAAAACGCTAGCCAGATGGTTATTAAAATTTGAAACTCAGTGATGCTCAGAATAAGAAAGATAGACCAATATATGTTACATATTCGAAATCAGGGAAAAAAGAGCTAACCAAATATGGAAAAATATATGGGGTGTCCATTTGAAAAATGAAGTTGCCATCAATATATTGGTCACCCTGTATATATTTCAGTTCCTGGACTAATATCAAAAAACCTCAGTTGATTTCGTGAAACTTTGTATGAAACATTTTTTGTATCTCCTTCAGTAACAAAGTTAAAAGGGGGGTCAAATTATAGTGAAAAACCCGGTACATCAAGGACTCGCATCAAGAGGTTACAATCGTTTGAGGGCCTTCGTTTGGGATATACAGGGTCATATTCATCTTATGGTTGACATTTCAAAGTTTAAGAACTCTTAAACTATTCGACAGAATGATTTCGAATTTGGAAGTTTTATCACACTTTACGATTGCCATCATTAAATTTTTCAGAAATTGATTTTCGGACTTTTCTATTATCATGAATATGAAAAACACCCTACCATGTAGTTAAACATAATGTTTTTTCTTTATTTTCGTAACGACAAAGAATCAAATAAGGCGAAATTTAAAATCTGTGCTTGGCACTGTCATGCAGGGTGATCATGAATTGATTAATAAACATTACCTCATGTGTGAAATTTAAAAGTTCAATAATTCTGGAACTATTCGACCAAATGATTTCAAATCTGGAAGTTTTGTCACCTTTTACGATTGGCATCAATATTTCAGAAATTGAATGAATCAGATCCGGACTAGAAAAATTTCAGGCGTTTTCTATTTTCGTTGATATTGGATCACCCCCGTAGTTGAATATTATGATTTTCTTTAATTTTCGTAATCACAAAGAATCAATGAATGAAAAAAATTTGAAATCTCTGCTTGGTACTGTTATACAGAGTGATCAAGAAGTGATCAAGAAACATTACCTACCTCATGAGTGGAATTTCATAGTTCGTTAAATCTTGACCTTATCGTTTGAAATTATTTTGAATTTTTCAGTTTTGTCACTCTTCAATACTGCTTTCCTTGAAATTTTCCTCAATTGACAGACACTTCATCAATCATCATTGAAATGGAAGGATATATTTTGGGCAAATCCTGAACTGAAACTTCTTCTATTCAATTTGTTTTTAAGATAGAATAATACCAATTTATTTTGTTTTTTGTTAATCCATTATTCGGTTTGTTGGTTGAAAGTTTTCTTCGAATCAATCAGTTTCATTTGTCAATACTCTTCTTAATGATTTGGTTTTTTAATCTGAACTCCGTACTTAAATATTAGTATTCTTTTTCAGTCATAAAAATCGTGATGTTATACACAGGCTGATTTGATATCAGCGGAAGATGTCTCAGCCAGAAAGGGTGATAAAACTATAGAATTTGAAATAATATTTCCTGTAAAGTACAGATTCTTTGAAAGGAATGTTTATTGATCGCACCGTATAAAGCTGTCAAGAAAGATTTGAAACTTTCGTTTTGAATTGATTCTTTGTGGTCACGATAACGGGAAAAAACATTATGTTCACGAAATGGAGAACGTCTGAAATTTTATAGTCCGGATCTGATTTATTCAATTTCAGAAATATTGAAAGCTCGCAATCGTAAAAAGTGACAAAACTTTCAAATTTGAAATCATTCTATCAAAACAGTTTAAGAGTTATTGAATTTTTAAATTTCACTCATAAGGTAATGTTTCTTGATTACATCTTGATCACCCTGTACGACCGTGCCAAGCAGAGATTTAAAATTTTTCTCATTAATCGAATCTTTGTGGTTACGAAAATGAAAAATTATGTTCACCTACAGGGTGTTTCAATATTCCTGAAAATAGAAAAAGCCCGAATTTTTCTAATCCGGATCAGATTTATTCAATTTCTGAAATATTGAAAGATGGCAATCGTAAAGGGTGACAAAACTTCCAAATTTGAAATCATTCTGTCGAATAGTTCAGGAGTTATTGAATTTTGAAATTGCAGCCATAAGATTAATATCACCCTGTATATTCCAAACGAAGGCCCTCAAACGATTAAAACCTCTTGTTGCGAGTCCTCCTTGATGTCCTTGATTCATGTAACCGTTTGTCGCATTCTTCCTGGGACACCCTGTATACCGATGTAATAAATTATTGGTGCTATCTAGAGTTTTTCATCTGTCTCCACATATTTCAGAATGATTTATTTTCATTTGGGTCAAGTTCAATTTCCTCAAGATAGCATTGTCAATAATATTACATCGAACAGTAATTGACATGGGGATTAACATTAATATGTAAATCATTGAAGGGTTACTTAAAACAGTTGAATATTTCTTGGAACCTTCCAATCAGAAGAAAATTTCTAATTAAAATTTTGAGGCAATAGTCTCATTTCTCCACCAAAGAACAAGCGCTCAAAACTCCTGCTCAGCGCTCTTCGTAAATATTTATAACTAGCAGACCCAACAGACGTTGTTCTGTATACACAAAAATTCATTCAATTCGATCGAGCCGTTAAGTTGCAGAGTAGATGAATAACCTGAATAACGACTTCAGCGCCATTTGTTAATCTGATTTGTGGTCATAAACATACGGGCATAGGCAATCCAAAATACATTCATACAAAACATCCCTCACACTTCGGTACCTTCTCCTACCCTCCTAGTGCCTACCTCGGAGACATTTTGGTGCGATTTCATATTCAACCTGCCATATCTTTTGATGTATTCATCATAATTTAATGTAAGAGGCAATTTCGTTCTAAATTAAATACTGGGTATGAACGACGTATTTAATTAGATAAGGATCAATAGCGTATTCATAAAAAAATACTCCCAAATAATGCATAATTTTGAGAAACATTCGGATACATTTCCGTCATATATTGTTTCCATGTACGTCTTGCGGTTTTTGCAGCGCACCTGAAAATAGCTGATCATGGCTGATTTTGGTACTCATATTTATTATCTTTGAAGTTATAGTAGGTTTCCTCAATTTTCTCGGGTGAAAAGTATAGCCTATGTTACTCAGGGATAGTGTAGCATTCTAAGGGTGAAATAATTACTGAAATCTCTAGTAGCTTATGAGTTAACTCGTATCAAACCCACAAACATACAAATCTTTTCTCTTTATAATATAAGTATAATAATAATATTAGTAAAGATATAGATCAGTTCTCTACAAACGCCCTATTGACCACTTTTTTCTATAACCTATCGTTTTGAAAATATCTCGAATAAACTTGGAAGGAGATGGAAAAGGACGATTGATACCTCATTTTATAGGTTAATTAATTCTCTACAAACGCCCTATTGACCACTTTTTTCTAGAACCTACCCTTTTGAGCAGAATCCGTACCAACTTAAGACACCGGGATCTGAATAAGAAGATCAGTTTTCAGAATATGAAGAAAAAATGGACAACAAAAAAACTTTCCAAATTCACGAATTATAAATGACATTCATAGAAATTTCCTAAACATGATAAAAATATTTCATTTATTCGAAGTTTTTAAATGAAACTTGAATAATTTATTCTCTATTAACAAATACTCGTAAATATTTAGCACTAACATCCATATTTATACAACTTCATTGATATATTCCAGGATCAACAAACAAAGACATCGAAGAAATTTCATTTGAAATAGTTAGTTGATTGCATTTTCAATGAAACTTGCGATTAATTGCATTATTCCAATTTCCAATCATTCCCTCGAGTTTTAACACTTCCATCCCGCAAATGCAATGGAAATTCTCCGCAGTGACGTCACATCTTGATGCGCGTCGGCATACCGGTGTTTGTGTATCGTGCTCGGAGACGCAATTCGATTTTGGTGCGATTTCATCTTCAACCTGCCATATCTTTTGATGTATTCATCATAATTGAATGATGTAAAAGGCAATTTCGTTCTATATTAAATACTGGGTATGAAGGACGTATTTAATTGGATAAAGATCAATAGCGTATTCATAAAAAAAATACTCCCAAATAATGCATAATTTTAAGAAACTTCCGGAAAACTTTAAAAGGTGATACCGAGTAAACCTTGAAAGATAGATATATGCTATCGCGTACTTTTTTGTAGAACTATTGAAGAGGTACATTTCCGTCATACATTGTTTCCACGTACGTCTTACGGTTTTCGCAGCGCACCTGAAAATAGCTGATTCTGGTACTCATAATTCTTATCATTGAAGTTATAGTAGGTTTCCTCAATTTTCTTGGGTGAAAAGTATAGCCTATGTTACTCAAGGATAATGTAGCATTCTAGGGGTGAAAGAATTATTGAAATCGGTCCAGTAGCTTATGAGTTATCTCATATCAACGCCACAAACCCACAAACATACAAATCTTTCCTCTTTATAATATTAGTATAGATATAGATAAAACCGTTTTTCGTTAACCTCACATTATTCGATCGCTAGATATATTATTATCCTTTGTCATGCGTTGGATAACGAAAATTCCTAATATATGCCGCCCGTACAACCACCATCCCATCGCCACAATTCTAAATATACCCTATCCAACATCCAAACTGGATAAACCATTTCGATGACATGAATATTCAGCGAAACTTGCAAATTTTCCCTCGGGTCCGAAATCGTGAACGCTCGACCTGCTCTCTCTCGGACTGCTACTGAAATATCTCAGATGTCTCTTCCAGAATTTATTCCTCTTTTGTCGGGATCCTTGGCGCGATTCCAGGATAAATGCTTTTTGGAAGGACGCGACCCTTCCGATGCTTGATCCTGAAGGAGAAGCGCCCGAATTTATGTACTTTTTCCGGGTTGTTGTACAGGATAATCGCTCAAAATCGTCCGGACTAAAGTTCTGGATATACAAGGTGAAAATTTGAAAACTTGCCGGTCCAGTTATGTCACGACGAGGATGATTTCCGAAAAAAAAAAAAGAAGAGCCCTGAGCAGGTGCTTTTGAGCGCTCGTTCTTTGATGGAGCCATAAGACTATAACCACACAATTTTATATGAGATTTGAGATTCATAACAAATACACTACTGGAAAAAATTAAAGGATCAAAAAAAAATTCCAAATTTTTCGGCAATTTCATCATGCCGTAACTTTGAGAGGAATGGTCGTACAAGGAATTTAAAAAAAGGAAATTGTAGCTCCAAGTGTCTAGTTTTTGGATAAGAACTTCAAAAATTTTAAGTTTCAGTGGTTTTCGAGTAATGATAGCAAAATCAGCAACAAAAAAATTCTCAAAATTTTACCACTTTTTTTTTCTTGTCTACGAGCGTGGAAATTTTATTTTTGCATAATCGTTATAGTGATGGGATACTTTGTTAATTCAGCTCTAATTTATTCTTTTATTAACCTCAATACGTCCACTTCTCGCCGAGATACCGGTCTTCAAGTAGAAAAGGATCCATTTGTTTGAGAGCCGTTATTGAAAACAGGGGTGGCAATACCCGTTATTGAATTAATAAAAATTTTATTCGTTAGTTTATTTATTTTAATTTATGTACTATCTGCAATTAAAATGTGGAAAAATCTCGAGAAAATTCTTTTTTGTACACTTAACATTTTTGGTTTTTTCAACATTTTAGATCCAGCAGTAGATTTTCCAAGAAACCACCAGAAGCCTCTGTTTAGTTAAATTTTTATATTGATGCGATATAAAGAAAAAAGAATTTTTATGAATAAGCAATGGCTGTTCATTAATGGGAGTTCATTTAGGGTCTTGAAACCCTCCTTCAATTTTCTGTGCGATCATTGGTTGCTGAGAAATCGATAATCAAAGACAAAAAATGTATCCTTTTCCATTTAAAGACCGATATCTCGGCGAGAAGTGGACGTATAGAGGTCAATAAAAAAATAATTTGAAGCTGAATTAACAGAGTATCCCATTATTATAATGATTATGCAAAAATAAAATTTCCACGCTCGTAGACAAGAAAAAAACAGTGATAAAATTTTGAGAATTTGTTTGTTGCTGATTTTTATCATTACTCGAAAACCACTGAAACTTAAAATTTTTGAAGTTCTTATCCAAAAACTAGACACCTGGAACTACAATTTCCTTTTTTTTAATTCTTTGTACGACCACTCCTCTCAAAGTTACGGCGTGTTGAAAATTGCCGAAAAATTCGGAATTTTTTTTTGATCCTTTAATTTTTCCAGTAGTGTATATAAATGCAGCATCTCGGCACAATCAGAATAATTTTCAGAAAATTATTCAGAAAAACGAAATATATAAAAAATAAATAAATAAAAAATTTAATTCTATGCTTCTGATCATGCGAGTCTCTTGAAATTTTGCATTAACATTCAGTTTAGTAGTTTCCATTCTCAAATTAAATTTCACTCGAATCGGATATTCTGTTATGGAAATATAAAGATTTTTCTTTCAATATTCCAATTGAATTTTCCGTGGTTCTGTTAACACTATGGCTACAAAATTGTGCATGAAGATTTAGTATTCACAGAAATTATATTACTCGAATCGGATATCCTGTAATGGAAATATAAAGATTTTCTTTTCAATATTCCAATATAATTTTCTATGGTTCTTTTAAAACTATGGCCACGAAATTTTGGACGGACATTCAGAATATTGATCTCCATGCACAAAAAAAATTCACTGAAATCAGATATCTTTTTATAGAAATATGAAGTTTCTTTTTTTCAATATTCCAATTGAATTTTTTATGGTTCTGATCACACTATGGCCACAAAATTTGTATGAGGCTTATTATGAGCATCTCGCATTTGGCCGTAACATTTCATTCCGATTGGTTACGTATTTTCTGAGATATTGAGGAACACAATATTGAATGGCCATATTTCATGGAACACCCTGTACGATTTGGATGGTTAACGAACTTGACCAAGCCATTTGGAACACAAACTCATCGTGAAAATTTCAAGTCTCTAGGACAACACCTTCGAAAGTTATTGTGCTAAAGGACGGCCGGACGGCCTCACGGACCGAATTGAATTTGACCACGAACTCGTCATCGTTTGAGACCATTTTCGGCTCAGAATTCGAAAATTTCGAACACTTGGGCAAAACGATATACAGGGTGATTTTTTTATGTGTTTCATTAGACGTTTTCGAGGAAGGAATTGTGATGCAGATTCAAGATTTTGGATTTTCGTTTCAGAGTATATGAACCTTTATTGTAAAATATTTTCAAGAGGAATCTACTTCTGGTTTCACCGGAAACGAATGTAACTTCGTTATTTCAAATGCAACACCCTGTATATTTATACATATTCGAATTCTTCGTTCTATTCTACACTGATTTGATGTATGATATGTGCAACCACTCAAGCGGTTCTTGAATTATAGCCTGATTATCAAATTTTTTGAAAAAAAGGTTGTCACAAATTAGTGTCCATATCTTCAAAATTCCTCATTACAAGAATTTCTTTTTGCAAAAGTGGAACAAAAGAAAGTGAGCTGATACTGTTTCTTGTATAACTTATGAGGATATATTATACAGGGTGTCCGAAAAAGGGCCCCAAAGTGAGCCTCAATAAAACTATGAAATCTCACTTTTTTCAAAAAGCAACCCTATAATTTTGTAATTCCAATCGATGGCTCGTCAAAAACCAGTTAGGTTGTCCCGAACATTTCATGCCTCAAAAATCAGTAGTTTTGCCGTTATTGAATAAAATTCGAATATCTCGGCGAGAAGTGGACGTATAGAGGTCAATAAAAAAATAATTTGAAGCTGAATTAACAGAGTATCCCATTATTATAATGATTATGCAAAAATAAAATTTCCACGCTCGTAGACAAGAAAAAAACAGTGATAAAATTTTGAGAATTTGTTTGTTGCTGATTTTTCTATCATTACTCGAAAACCACTGAAACTTAAAATTTTGAAGTTCTTATCCAAAAACTAGACACCTGGAACTACAATTTCCTTTTTTTTTAATTCTTTGTACGACCACTCCTCTCAAAGTTACGGCGTGTTGAAAATTGCCGAAAAATTCGGAATTTTTTTGATCCTTTAATTTTTTCCAGTAGTGTATATAAATGCAGCATCTCGGCACAATCAGAATAATTTTCAGAAAATTATTCAGAAAAACGAAATATATAAAAAATAAATAAATAAAAAATTTAATTCTATGCTTCTGATCATGCGAGTCTCTTGAAATTTTGCATTAACATTCAGTTTAGTAGTTTCCATTCTCAAATTAAATTTCACTCGAATCGGATATTCTGTTATGGAAATATAAAGATTTTTCTTTCAATATTCCAATTGAATTTTCCGTGGTTCTGTTAACACTATGGCTACAAAATTGTGCATGAAGATTTAGTATTCACAGAAATTATATTACTCGAATCGGATATCCTGTAATGGAAATATAAAGATTTTCTTTTCAATATTCCAATATAATTTTCTATGGTTCTTTTAAAACTATGGCCACGAAATTTTGGACGGACATTCAGAATATTGATCTCCATGCACAAAAAAAATTCACTGAAATCAGATATCTTTTTATAGAAATATGAAGTTTCTTTTTTTCAATATTCCAATTGAATTTTTTATGGTTCTGATCACACTATGGCCACAAAATTTGTATGAGGCTTATTATGAGCATCTCGCATTTGGCCGTAACATTTCATTCCGATTGGTTACGTATTTTCTGAGATATTGAGGAACACAATATTGAATGGCCATATTTCATGGAACACCCTGTACGATTTGGATGGTTAACGAACTTGACCAAGCCATTTGGAACACAAACTCATCGTGAAAATTTCAAGTCTCTAGGAAAACACCTTCGAAAGTTATTGTGCTAATGGACGGCCGGACGGCCCCACGGACCGAATTGAATTTGACCACTAACTCGTCATCGTTTGAGACCATTTTCGGCTCAGAATTCGAAAATTTCGGACACTTGGTCAAAACGATATACAGGGTGATTTTTTTATGTGTTTCATTAGACGTTTTCGAGGAAGGAATTGTGATGCAGATTCAAGATTTTGGATTTTCGTTTCAGAGTATATGAACCTTTATTGTAAAATATTTTCAAGAGGAATCTACTTCTGGTTTCACCGGAAACGAATGTAACTTCGTTATTTCAAATGCAACACCCTGTATATTTATACATATTCGAATTCTTCGTTCTATTCTACACTGATTTGATGTATGATATGTGCAACCACTCAAGCGGTTCTTGAATTATAGCCTGATTATCAAATTTTTTGAAAAAAAGGTTGTCACAAATTAGTGTCCATATCTTCAAAATTCCTCATTACAAGAATTTCTTTTTGCAAAAGTGGAACAAAAGAAAGTGAGCTGATACTGTTTCTTGTATAACTTATGAGGATATATTATACAGGGTGTCCGAAAAAGGGCCCCAAAGTGAGCCTCAATAAAACTATGAAATCTCACTTTTTTCAAAAAGCAACCCTATAATTTTGTAATTCCAATCGATGGCTCGTCAAAAACCAGTTAGGTTGTCCCGAACATTTCATGCCTCAAAAATCAGTAGTTTTGCCGTTATTGAATAAAATTCGAATTTCAGGATTGCATCAAGGTTTCTTGTCTAACCATAAATTTATTAGGATAAAACCTAACCTAACCATAGATTTATTAGCATAAAAGTTTTCAAGAAGGCTATGTCTGTTGATTTATAATGCATTTTAGATAACTGTCATTTATACTTTCTCGATTAATCGGGCACTATGCAAAATATGAACTACAGTAACAGTGATGTATTGAATATGTTCTTCATTTATGGTGAATGTAACAAAATATTAGAAAGGGCAGTCAGAACTTTTAACGAAAGAAATCCACATTTACCACCTTTAACAAAATCGAAGTTCAGGAAGTATCAAAACAATTTTCTCCGTAGTGGAAGCATTAACTCAAAACGGAATTGTTTTGATACCTCCTGAACTTTGATTTCGTTAAAGTCAGTAAATGTGAATTTCGTTCGTTTAATTTCTAATTACATTTTCTAGGAATTGTTACATTTGCCGCAAATAAAGAACATACCCTTGATATATCATTCCAGTGAAATTATTATTGCATGTTTTGCTTAGTGCTTGATCTGTAAGAAAAAGTAAGAATGACAGTTCCTAACATAGCCTTCTTCAAAAATGCAAGCTTACAAACTGTGCGAAATCTGTCTTTAATCGTGAAATTCGAATTTTATTGAATAACGGCCAAAATACTGATTTTAGAGGCATGAAATGTTCGGGACACCATAACTGGTTTTTGACGAGCAATCGATTGGAATTATAAAATTATAGGGTTGCCATTTGAAAAAAGTGAGATTTCATAGTTTTATTGAGGCTCACTTTGGGGCCCTTTTTCAGACCCCTGTATAATATTTCCTCATAAGTTATACAAGAAACAGTATCAGCGTACTTTTTTTTGTTTCACTTTCGCAAAAAGAAATTCTTGTAATGAGGGATTTTGAAGATACGGACACTAATTTGTGACAACTTTTTTTTCAAAAAATTTGATAATCAGGCTATAATTCAAGAACCGCTTGAGTGGTTGCACATATCATACATCAAATCAGTGTAGAATTGAACGAAGAATTCGGATATGTATAAATATACAGAGTGCTGCATTTGAAATAACGAAGTTACATTCGTTTCCAGTGAAACCGGAAATAGATTCCTCTTGAAAATATTTTACAATTAAAGTTCATATACTCTAAAACACAAATCCAAAATCTTGAATCTGTATTACAATTCCTTCCTCGAAAACGTCTAATGAAACACTTAAAAGAATCACCCGTAGAACTCGTTTAAGTAGAACGAGCGCTCAAAAATGCCAGAACGGGTCAATTTCTATTCGTAGGGGGACATTTTATGCAGAATTTCAAGTCGAAATCTCAGCAATCCTTGGTGTAGGGGCTATTACCCCTAAACTCTTTATAGGGAATAGGAGGTGAGCTATACCTCAATTGAAAGATCACTTTTTCCTTCACTTGAAATATGAATAATATGATTTGCCAATATTATACAACTAAAACCATGCAAATATTGCTGAAATGACTGATAACATGCTTATTTTCGTTTCTCATGTATTTGATCAATCGATTGTACCGGGTGTCCTGAATCCGTTGTCTAGTGAGGGGATCTCAGAAACCCGATGAGCCATACTATTCAGTAACTATTCATCAGGTTCACCTTTAAGCTTTTATTAGTAGTACTAGCGACCCGCCCCGGCTTCGCACGGACATCACATTAGAAACCTCAAAAATAATAGTACTTCTATACTATTTAATGGATGTTATTATACAGGGTGACTGGTGACGTAAGGGACAACGGCTAACTGGAGATAGAGGACCTCAAACTGAATGAGGATTAAGGGTTTAAATGTCCTATAAGGCTATTAGTTTCAGAGATACAGGGTGTTTTTGCAAAAGTGCTAAAACTATAAACTCCCATATCTTCGTCAATATGGCAAATTTTTCGCTGATATTTGGCAAGCTTGTTAATATACATATTCTCCATCAGATCGGGAAGAAAAATTCCCAAAAATTGCAGGTCCGTATTCAAAAATTTCAATTTCCGTGTCAGGTTAGAAATATCACTCGGTATATGAGATAAAAAAAATTGAATTGGAAAATTGGAATCTTCAAGAAACACTGAGTTGAAATCTCTTTTTAGTTTGAATGGCACCAATTTTTTATAGTTTTTATGATATGTTGAAAGTCGAATATTACAATTTATTCATATTGAATTCCAGAAACATACTATTCCTGATAGAAAAAACACTGAATTTGAGATGCTCAAATAATCCTGACGCATTTTGAATATTCCTTCACATCTTGAACTCCTTCTTTATTAATTTTTCATCAATATTATGAGAAAAATTAAAAAACCAATAGAAATACAAAGAGAGGAACAGTAGCACATATGATTCATAAAAAAATCAAATAAACAAATGCTCGATATGCGAGAGCCATTCCCCTCACACACTTAATGACTCTTTTGAACAATTGAAGTACTTTTCATATCCACAAGATGAAAAATTATACTCTTGATAGAACAGAAACACTGGATTTCAGCTCGAGAAAAGTTTGACTTTCTTCTCAGAACCCATCTGGTACTTATGTTTTCAACAAAATTTATTCTTCAATGAAATAATGTATGAATTTTGAGGACTTATTTTCCTCTAATATGTACTTAGGTGTAGCAACTTCATCTTCTTTTGAGAAGCATATGAATTTCTTTAATGCAAACAGAATATTAGGGAAACAAGTAATTTTTTAGAATAAGAATTTTATTATTGATTATAAATAAAATACATCCTACTACACAGAGTAGGCTTATTTCAAAAAATGACGTTTATATTCATACATTCATTGAATGTGAATTATTGGGAATTGTGTCGTTTGTTTCTCTACTGCAAAATGCCTTCAATATTCACGAATGAAGAATATGTAGATGATACTTGTTTTTGGATTGCGCAAAATGAACGGATATAATATTTGGTCTCAGAATAATTATCATCTCAAAAGAGAAAGAAATCATTAGAGTTCAAGAGGGCTAATAAATGCGTTGAAGCAAATTGCTCTGATTACGAGCATTTGCTTAGTTGTTTTCTCATGAATCATTGCATTATTTAATAGAAGAATAAATTTCGTTGAAAGAATAAGTATTAGATGGATTATTGTTCAGGCGTTCTGAGAAGAAAGTCCAACTTTTCTCGAGCTGAAATCTAGTGTTACTGTTCTATCATGAGTAATTTTTCATCTTGTGGATATGAAACGTACTTCAATTGTTCAAAACAGCCAATAAGTGTGTGAGGGGAATGGCTCTCGCATATCAAGCATTTGTTTATTTGATTTTTTTATGAACCATATGTGCTACTGTTAATCTTTTTGTGTTTGTATTGTTTTTTGAGTTTTTCTTATAATATTGATAGAAAATTTAATGAAAAAGTATTTCAAGATGTGAAGGAATATTCAAAATGCGTCAGGATTATTTAAGCATCTCAAATTCAGTGTTTTTTCTTTCAGGAATAGTGTGTTTCTTGAATTCAATAAGAAAAAATTGTAATATTCGACTTTCAACATATCATAAAAACTATAAAAAATTTGTGCCATTCAAACTAAAAACAGATTGTTACTCAGTGTTTCTTGAAGATTCCAATTTTCCAATTTAATTTTTTTATTTCATATACCGAGTGATATTTCTCACCTGACACGGAAATTGAAATTTTTGAATACGGACCTGCAATTTTTGGGAATTTTTTCTTGTCGATCTGATGGAGAATATGTATATTAACAAGCTTGCCAAATATCAGCGAAAAATTTGCCATATTGACGAAGATATGGGAGTTTATAGTTTTAGCACTTTTGCAAAAAACACCCTGTATCTCTGAAACTAATAGCCTTATGGGACATTTAAACCCCCAATCCTCATTCAGTTTGAGGTCCTCTATCTCCAGTTAGCCGTTGTCCCTTACGTCACCAGTCACCCTGTATATATAAACCTTCCTCTTGAATCAATCTATCTATTAAAAAAAACGCATCAAAATCCCTTGCGTAGTTTCTAAGATTTAAGCATACAAAGGGACATAGGGACAGAGAAAGCGACTTTGTTTTATACTATGTAGTGATGATTAATTCTCTACAAACGCCCTATTGACCACTTTTTTTTCTATAGCCTACCGTTTCGAAAATATTTCGAATAAACTTGGAAGGAGATGGAAAATGACATTTTTTCACCTTTTAATGAAAAGGAATCGTTCTCTGATCATCCGATCAGAATGTTTGATACCTCATTTTATAGGTTCACTAATTCTCTACAAACGCCGTATTGACCACTCTTTTTCATAACCTATCGTTTTGAAAATAAATCGAATAAACTTGGGAGGAGAAGGAAAATGACATTTTTTCACCTTTTAATGAAAAGGAATCGTTCTCTGATGTTCCGATCAGAATGTTTGATACCTCATTTTATAGGTGAATTAATTTTCTGCAAACACCGTATTGACCACTCTTTTTCATAACCTATCGTTTTGAAAATAAATCGAATAAACTTGGGAGGAGATGAAAAATGACATTTTTTCATCTATTAATGAAATTAAATCGGTCTCTGTTCATCCGATCCTGTGATCAAATACTTACTTGAAGTCTTAGTAACACCCAGTTAAAAAAAACACTAAAAACAAAATCATTTCAGTAGCTATGGCGTCTTCTTGACACGATTACGCTAGATTTCCACGGAAATGAGGTATTTTCTCGCCGTAAAAAGTAGCCTGTGTCCGTGCCTAGGATCCTATCTTTATATTAACCAAGTCTAATAAAAATCCGTTCAGACGTTAAGGGGTGAATGAGGTAAACTTTTAAAACAAACGATTAAAAATCACTAATTTAATTAGTTTTCTGCCTACTGCCTACGCCTTAAGTACGATAGCATGAATATTAATAGCCCATATCCTTTTCTAGGTCACTTCCTATCTCCTAACTAAATTTCATCTACATTCGTTCAGCCGTTCAGGAATGATAAAGCAAAACTCCCAGCAAAAACCATGAAAAATCACTAACTCAATTCAGTTTTTTACCTACTTCCTAGTTCCTACCCCCTTAGTACGATGACGTGATCATTTTGATCTTATATCCGTTTTTAGGTAACCATCTATTACTTTACTAAATTTCATCAAAATCTGCTCAGCCGTTTAGACGTGAAAGAGCAAAAGTCCCAACAAAAACGACTAAAAATCACTAACTCAATTTAGTTATCTGCCTACTGCCTACCCCCTAAGAACGATGGCGTGATTATTCATAGCCTATGACCATTTCTAGGTTATCATCTATCACCATACCAAATTTCATCAAAATCCGTTCAGCCGTTTAGGCGTGAAAGAGTAACAGACAGACAGAGTTACTTTCGCATTTATAATATTAGTATGGAAAGATCACTTGTTCCTTCACTTGAAATATGAATAATATGATTTGCAAATATTATTCAACTAGAACCATGCAAATATTGCTGAAATGACTGATAACATGCTTATTTTCGTTTCTCATGTATTTGATCAATCGTTGTACCGGGTGTCCTGAATCCGTTGTCTAGTGAGGGGATTTCAGAAACCCGATGAGCCATACTATTCAGTAACTATTCATCAGGTTCACCTTTAAGCTTTTATTAGTAGTACTAGCGACCCGCCCCGGCTTCGCACGGACATCACATTAGAAACCTCAAAAATAACAGTACTTCTATACTATTTAATGGATGTTATTATACATATAAACCTTCCTCTTGAATCAATCTATCTATTAAAAAAAACGCATCAAAATCCGTTGCGTAGTTTCGAAGATTTAAGCATACAAAGGGACATAGGGACAGAGAAAGCGACTTTGTTTTATACTATGTAGTGATGATTAATTCTCTACAAACGCCCTATTGACCACTTTTTTTCTATAGCCTACCGTTTCGAAAATATATCGAATAAACTTGGGAGGAGATGGAAAATGACATTTTTTCACCTTTTAATGAAAAGGAATCGTTCTCTGATCATCCGATCAGAATGTTTGATACCTCATTTTATAGGTAAATTAATTCTCTACAAACGCCGTATTGACCACTCTTTTTCATAACCTATCGTTTTGAAAATAAATCGAATAAACTTGGGAGGAGATGAAAAATGACATTTTTTCATCTATTAATGAAATTAAATCGGTCTCTGTTCATCCGATCCTGTGATCAAATACTAACTTGAAGTCTTAGTAACACCCAGTTTAAAAGAAACTTTAAAAACAAAATCTTTTCAGTAGCTATGGCGTCATGCTCTTCTTGACACGATCACGCTAGATTTCCGAGGGAATGAGGTATTTTCTCGCCGTAAAAAGTAGCCTGTGTCCGTGCCTAGGATCCTATCTTTGTATTAACCAAGTCTTATAAAAATCCGTTCAGACGTTAATGCGTGAATGAGGTAAACTTGTAAAACAAACGATTATAAATCACTAACTTAATTAGTTTTCTGCCTACTGCCTACGCCGTAAGTACGATAGCATGGATAGAATTGAATTGGACCACAAATTCGTCATCAGGGAGTCTAACCCTATCGTTTGAGACTATTTTTGGCTCCAAATTCGGAAATTACTGACATTTGGACAAAAGGATATAGCACTCTTTTAAGAAGAACGAGCGCTCAAAATTTTGAAATCTAATGTCAAATGTATCTCCTATGCCAAATGAAAATGTATTCCAATCATGAATTTATACTCAATTGATAACGCGGTCGATGAAAAATCACCTCTTTTATTAGTCGCTGTCATCAATAAACTAGTTGATTAAATTTCTTAGAAACTTTATAGGTTTTCACTCCCAGTCTCTGAAACATAAATAATTAAAAAATGTTTGATTAAGGTGAAGTGCTCCTGCGAAAATCTTTGCACTTATTTGTCAGGAGCAAATTGGTCTTGAAAAAAAATGTTGCCTAACAGTAAAACTGAAAAATGAAACAAATTAAAAGGATATTGTTACGTTTCGGTGGCTATATCAGATACCTTCTTCAGACAAACTCTAAAAATCTTCAGCACTTCACCTTAATCAAACATTTTTTAATTATTTATGTTTCAGAGACTGAGAGTGAAAACCTATAAAGTTTCTAAGAAATGCAGAATCCTCCCAAAATATATTTCAATCGATAGTTGATTAAATAACTATCAATATCTCATATGAATAAACTGAATTCATAAGTCAGGTTGTTATTGTAAGATGAATGTCCATGAATTTACTGTTCCAACATTCTGTGTAACTAAGATGAAATCAGGAATCGGAATTTTCCAGGATTCTTTAGGACCTAGATCCATCGCTTCAAAGAAAATAATTCACCTTCCAGCTTAATTGATTGGAATAGAAAAACATGGTTCGTTTAATCCTGAGATTTCGCATTTTGAGGAAATAATATATTTCCAATTCGCAAAAAATTAAAATTTTCACCGAACTATGCGAATCATATGAAAAAACCAAGACTAAATAGAAATCAACCATCAGACAACGTTTCACCACTAGGTACACAAACTTTCAATTCGAAAAAAAAATTATTCAAATTTTGCATCCCAGCATCGCCAAGGAGCAAACTTTTCCCATTAAAAATTCACCGGTGGAAAACTCTGCCTACTGCGATATTTACCTGGTAAAAAATTTAAATTATCCATCTAGCAAGCCCTGGAAAACACTGAACACAAAACTGAACATTCATCAAAATTTCACTAGAAACATACTTTTTGATCGCGTTTTTCTTATTGGAAAACACTCGCGGACCACTGAAAGCTTCGAGACTGATGTGAGGAGCGCAAAAAACTTCTTGCGCGTCCTCTAGCGGGATTTCCGCCAAGTCGGTCGGCGCACGCGCGTACAGTAAGGGTGGTTTCCAGAAGATGAACAGTGATAAATTGGGGAGGCTGAGAGATGAGGGCCTCTATATGGGGCACGATTTTTCTTGCGGAGATTGGTAAAATAGGGATTCTCTTCTGTGGAATAATTATTTAGGTCATGATGTTCCATGCTATAACGGTTTATTTTGATTAGTAAGGTGGCCTTTCTGATGAAAAGGTTATTGATATAAGAACAGAAATAGGTAACACAAAAAGCATTGCCAATTAATTTCTCAATGAAATATTACAAATAAATGAAGTAACTGTAACTACAATGAAATCTACATAGGGTGAGAGATTCAGTTGTTTACTCCCTGATAGTGATTGACACTGTGCACATTTATACCGATGTTATAAACTATTGGTGAGGTTTTTTCATCGGTCTCTACCTATTTCAGAATGGTTTATTTACATTTGGGTCAAGTTCAATTTTCTCAGGTTATCATCCTGAAAACTGCATCGTTAGATTATTGGTGCGAGATTTCGCAGTAGTGTCAATAGGTGAATATGATAGAGTTTACGCGACTGCATACAATTGCGTATATTATCCGATTTTTTATTTTTCATATTCGTTAGAAGTTTTCTATTATTTGGAAGGTTCTTAGGAATATTTAATTGATGTAAGTAAAGTTTTCAATGATTATAATATATTGGCTGCACTGACAGAATTGAATTTGATCAGGGACTCGAACCCTATCGTTTGGGACTATTTTCGGCTCAAAATTAGCAAATCCATACTAATATTATAAATGCGAAAGTAACTCTGTCTGTCTGTCTGTCTGTCTGTTACAATTTCACGCCTAAACGGCTGAACGAATTTTGATGAAATTTGGTACGGTGATAGATGATAACCTAGAAATGGTCATAGGCTATAAATAATCATGCCATCGTTCTTAGGGGGTAGGCAGTAGGCAGATAACTAAATTGAGTTGGTGATTTTTAGTCTTTTTTGTTGGGACTTTTGCTCTTTCACGTCTAAACGGCTGAGCAGATTTTGATGAAATTTAGTAAGGTAATAGATGGTTACCTAAAAACGGATATAAGATCAAAATGATCACGTCATCGTACTTAGGGGGTAGGAAGTAGGCAGAAAACTGAATTGAGTTAGTGATTTTTTTATGGTTTTTGCTGGGAGTATTGCTCTATCATGCCTAAACGGCTGAACGGATTTTGATGAAATTTGGTATGGTGATAGATGATAACCTAGAAATGGTCATAGGCTATAAATAATCACGCCATCGTTCTTAGGGGGTAGGCAGTAGGCAGATAACTAAATTGAGCTAGTGATTTTTAGTCGTTTTTGTTGGGACTTTTGCTCTTTCACGTCTAAACGGCTGAACAGATTTTGATGAAATTTAGTAAGGTAATAGATGGTTACCTAAAAACGGATATAAGATCAAAATGATCACGTCATCGTACTTAGGGGGTAGGAAGTAGGCAGAAAACTGAATTGAGTTAGTGTTTTTTTTATGGTTTTTGCTGGGAGTTTTGCTCTATCATGCCTAAACGGCTGAACGGATTTTGATGAAATTTAGTTAGGTGATAGATAGTAACCTAGAAAAGGATATGGGCTATTAATATTCATGCTATCGTACTTAAGGCGTAGGCAGTAGGCAGAAAACTAATTAAGTTAGTGATTTTTAATCGTTTGTTTCAAAAGTTTACCTCATTCACGCCTTAACGTCTGAACGGATTTTTATAAGACTTGGTTAATTTATTTTATTTATTTATTCGTGTCAGAAGCATCATATATAATGAGTATTGTAATATAATAAGTATAGTAATATAATAAGTACAGTAATAAAGTATACTCCAGAAGCATCAAAGAACTTGGTTAATAAAAAGATAGGGTCCTAGGCACGGACACAGGCTACTTTTTACGGCGGGAAAATACCTCGCGGAAATCTAGCGTGATCGTGTCAAGAAGCGCATGACGCCTTAGCTACTGAAATGATTTTGATGTTTTTTTTTTAATTGAGTGTTACTAAGACTTCAAGTTAGTATTTGATCACTTTTCTATCTTAGAGGGTCGGTAGGCGGACGAAGTCGCGGGTAAAAGCTATCATAGTTATGGATATTTCGGCAAAACTTGGGATTTTGGTAGGTTATGAGTACAAGGTGATTCACTTTTCTGGGTAAACTAATTTTTCTAGAGAAATAATGAATATTATTTCATTCTGTTGACGGTATTTGGTACAAGTGAATGTTGACTTGAGATGTGCGTAGATGAAGTCAAAGGAAAGAATCAAGACGCCAGGCGTCGCGACGCTATCAAAAATTGTTTATTCAGGAAAATACTTTTTTTCTTGTGTCATTCGGAAGATGATTCAATTCTGAATATTTATTGAGAATGAAAATTTTTCTATTTCTTACCGTCAGTGACCTGCATTCTATTCCATTAATTTTTTTCTGTATTGTGACAGTATGCTTTAATTTAAAGACATAGATATGATTGTGGCCTTGTGGCAGACTATTTTTCAATCATTATATTTATCAAATATTATATTTTGTAACAATGAACATTTTCTAATAACCAACGAAACAAGTCAAATCATATATTCTATACAGGGTGTCCCAAAACTCGACGTCAACCCGGAACCGGGTGAAAAGGCAAGTAATGCTGGTTGCCAGAAAAATATAAAAAAAAATCTGAGTTGCATGTTTTAAAATAATGGGGATTTAAAACGACACGCACAATTCCACACCCAGTGACAGTCTTTTCGCTCCTGTTGCCACAAATATCAACTTTTTCCAACTTTTTTTTGCTGTGTAACCTTGAATAATGCTTGTCTAAACTTTGATCAAAATTTGGATACCAGCTGCTCTAGGTTTCATAAAAATAGGGCTTGCTTCTCAGAAACAAAATTCAAAATAAACAATTGCCTAGTTTCAAATGACTGTATTGATAAAAAAAATGTACTACGCAAGTTTGGCATGTTTTGTCAAAAGTTGGCGCATTTAGTAAGGATTCCAAAATGGTATTATACTTGTTGAACTGCATAGCTGCCGTAGTTAAAATTTATTTTCGATTGCCTTTGAATACACATTTTCTTAAACTGCTTCCCAGTAAAAAAGTCCAATGGATTCAAGTCCGGTGAACGGGCCGGCCACCAGATTGGACCAGAACGTCCGATACATCTTCCAGGAAAAAATTTTACCAGAAAAAAAAATTCCAGAGAAAATAATTTTTCCAGAAAAAAATTTTCCTGAGAAATTTCTTTGGAAATTTTTTTTCTGGTAACATTTTTTCCCGGAAGGTGTATCGGACGTTCTGGTCCAATCTGGTGGCTGGCCCGTTCACCGGACTTTTTTACTGGGAAGCAGTTTAAGAATAAGTGTATTTAAAGGCAATCGAAAATAAATTTGAACAACGGCAGCTACAGTTTAACAAGTATTTTACCATATTGGAATTCTTACTAAATGCGCTAACTTTGACAAAACTTGCCAAACTTGCGTAGTACATTTTTTTTTCAATACAGTCAGTTGAAACTAGGCAATTGTTTATTTTGAATTTTTTTTCTGAGAAGCAAGCCCTATTTTCATGAAACCTAGAGCAGCTGGTATCCAAATTTTGATTACAGTTCAGACAAGCATTATTCAAGGTTACACAGCAAAAAAAAAGTTGGAAAAAGTTGATATTTGTGGCAACAGGAGCGAAAAGACTGTCACAGGGTGTGGAATTTGGCGTGTTTTTTTTAATGCCCATTATTTTGAAATCATGCAACTTAGATTTTTTTTTATATTTTTCTGACAACCAGCATTACTTGCCTTTTCACCCGGTTCCGGGTTGACGTCGAGTTTTGGGACACCCTGTATACCGGCCATTGTGATCCATAAATATAATATAGCTTTTCCTTATTTCATTATACCTAATTCAATTTGGTCAAAAAATTTCAGAGTTCACTTGAACAAAGTTACTTATAAAATTAACTAAGGAAAAGAGATAATAACGGCCGTTATATAGAACATATGATTTGACATGCATCTATTATTGAAAAAAAATGTGTATTGTTACAAAATATAATGTTTGATTAATATTATAAATGAGAAATAGTTTGCTACAAAGTCTCTTTGATTTTAAGAAACACAATCATATCTTTGTCTCTGAATCAAGCACACTGTTACAGTACAGAAAAAATAAATGGAATATAATCAACATGAAATAAGTGAGAAATAAAAAAAAATCAGATTCAGAAGAAACATTCAGAATTAAATTATCTTTCGAATGACACAATACAAAAGGTATATTCCTGTACGCATACAAACACATTTTCTTCAATTCAATTTTTTTTTAATTTTTTACCAGTAGCATCCATACATACCTCCTATCTGCACAAATTCATCGAAAAAACTATACGCTAATGCTTTTTTTCGAATTTAAAATCATTTTCATGATTGCCACATAATTCAAAGTGACAATGGTGTATCGAGTTTAAAAAATAAAATACTATTTCATCTTAGAGAATTACGAAACTATTTGATAACTGTTGTTATTTGGATTTTGAAGATATTTTATGTACAATAATTCGTCATTGAGTATTTAGTTTTACTCTTGTCAATATCACAAATAGACATATTTATTTATAATAGGTATATTCTTTTGAAATCAAGAGCTAACATAATACAATACCTACATAAAACAAAAATTCCTAACTAGGGTTAGTGCAAAACGGGGTATCATTTTTTCGCATGATACCAGAGCTCAGGGAAAAACCTCGAAGCAGAAAAAGAAACAGAAAATTAAAATGATTGAAACTCTATTGAATCGATTTAAAATTACCAACCCAATAATTCAAAAGCGGCTCTATTACTTTATATACTGGTGACGTAAGGGACAACGGCTAACTGGAGATAGAGGACCTCAAACTGAATGAGGATTGGGGGTTTGAATGTCCCATAAGGCTATTAGTTTTAGAGATACAGGGTGTTTTTGCAAAAGTGCTAAAACTATAAACTCCCATATCTTCGTCAATATGGCAAATTTTTCGCTGATATTTGGCAAGCTTGTTACTATACATATTCTCCATCAGATCGAGAAGAAAAATTCCCAAAAATTGCAGGTCCGTATTCATAAATTTCAATTTCCGTGTCAGGTTAGAAATATCACTCGGTATATGAGATTAAAAAAAATTGAATTGGAAAATTGGAATCTTCGAGAAACACTGAGTAAAAATCTGTTTTTAGTTTGAATGGCACAAATTTCTTATAGTTTTTATGATATCGACGCGTTCAAGGCAAAACGACGTAAGCGCCATTTCAAACATTTCGAGTAATTCAGGAAAAACTTGTTGCGTGACTATTTTTCCAAAAAAGTTTTCGAAATTCGCTCTTATGAGTAACAACACTAAAAACCACTGAGTATATATACTGATATGGTTTAATTTTATAATTTTAAGAGTTTGTGTTTTAATGTGAGTAGGCAGGATATTAAAAAAAATAAGATGGTTGTTACTATGAATAGGGTTTGTCAGTTAGAAATTAATAAAATAGTGTAATGTCACGAAATTTTTTACTAGAATCCACCCTGAAAAGAGTCATATAAATCAATATAAATAAGCTCAAGAAATTGTTTGGATCGTGTAATTTCGAAACCAATTACAAATACAATTAAATCAAATAAGAATTACACGATACCATAACAAATGGCGCCCAACGTAGAGGCTGGATTTCTAGAAATGGAGAATAATAAATTGGAAAGGTTATTTGAGAAAATAGAAAGAATGGAAAAGAGAATGGATAGAATGGAAAAAATGGAAAGGAAAATGGAAGAAACTTTAGAAAGAATGGAAATGAAAATGGAGGAAAGTGTAGAAAGAATGGAAAAGAAAATGGATGAAATATTCGAAAGAATAGAAGTGAAAATGGAAAATAATTCAAGAAAGATGTTCCAAAGAATGGAAAATAACTCAAGAGAGTTGTTTGAAAAATTTACAGAAAAGATAGAAAGCGAAATACAAAATAATGCTGAGGGAAACACAATTGGAAATGAAACCCTTAATAAAACGAAATTAGATTGCAGTGTGGTGTTAGTTGAGAGGCCTGTTCATAGTATGGTACTTTTGGATGAAGAAGAAATGGAAATAAGTGAAGTTTCAGAAAATGATGAAGATCTAGAAATTGTTGAAAAAGTCTATGACAAACTTATAAAAAAAATCATAAAGAGATCAATCATCAAACAATGGAAACAATTAAAAAGGGAATTTGATGGGAATTTCAACCAAATGAGGGGAATGGCATATATAATGGATATAAGAGTATCAAATAGATTGAAGAAAAAAATATTCAAAATAATTTTACTGTATGAAGAACAAAGAAGTTTTAGCATTGCAATATGAAATTTATTTCCATTTTGCGAAATTTTATTCTAAATTTAACAAAATGCAAATAAATTTGAGGGGAATGATATGGTTCAAGGGGATTGATATGGTTAATTTTAAGAGTTTGTATTTTAATGTGAGTAGGCAGGATATAAAAAAAAATAAGATGGTTGTTACTATGGAAAAGGTTTGTCAGTCAGAAAATAATAAAATCGAGTAATGTCACAAAAATTTTCTTTCTAGAATCCACCCTGAAAAGAGTCATATAAATCAATATAAATAGCTCAATAATTTGTTTGGATCGTGTAATTTCGAAACCAATTACAAATACAATTAAATCAAATAAGAATTACACGATACCATAACAATACATTCAGTTGAAATTGATTTAGGAAAACTGGTAAAAAAGGCAAAAATGGAAGTTAAGTCAATTGAAGTCGCATCTGACAATGTATTTTTGGTCGCTTATGACAGGCATTGTTGTCGCTTATGACAGGCATTGCTGTCGCTTATGACCAAAGTGAACAACTTCGACGAATTCTGTTTAGGCGAATCTGGCGCTTACGCAACTTTAAATCGAAATTGCGGGAAAGTAGTCAATTTTATTGGCTTAATCTAAGGTTCTATCAAGAGAAGGCGCTTAGGACGATTCAGTGCAACTGAAAACTCAATTTCGAAAAAATGGCGCTTACGTCGTTTTGCCTTGAACGCGTCGATATGTTGAAAGTCGAATATTACAATTTATTCATATTGAATTCAAGAAACATACTATTCCTGATAGAAAGAACACTGAATTTGAGATGCTTAAATAATCCTGACGCATTTTGAATATTCCTTCACATCTTGAACTCCTTTTTTATTAATTTTTTATCAATATTATAAGAAAAATTAAAAAAACAATAGAAATACAAAGGGAGGAAAAGTAGCGCATGTGATTCATAAAAAAATCAAATAAACAAATGCTCGATATGCGAGAGCGATTCCCCTCACACACTTATTGGCTATTTTGAACAATTGAAGTACTTTTCATATCCACAAGATGAAAAATTATACTCTTGATAGAACAGAAACACTGGATTTCAGCTCGAGAAAAGTTTGACTTTCTTCTCAGAACCCCTGAACAATAATCCATCTGGTACTTATGTTTTCAACAAAATTTATTCTTCAATGATATAATGTATGAATTTTGAGGACTTATTTTCCTCTAATATGTACTTAGGTGTAGCAACTTCATCTTCTTTTGAGAAGCATATGAATTTCTTCAATGCAAACAGAATATTAGGAAAACAAGTGATTTTTTAGAATAAGAGGTTTATTATTCATTATAAGTAAAATGCATCCTACTACACAGAGTAGGCTTATTTCACAAAATGACGTTTGTATTCATACATTCATTGATTGTGAATTATTGGGAATTGAGTCGTTTGTTTATCTACTGAAAAATGCCTTCTGTATTCACAAATGAAGAATATGTAGATGATACTTGTTTTTGGATTGCGCTAAATGAACGGATATAATATTTGATCTCAGAATAATCCTCATCTCAAAAGAGAAAGAAATCATTGGAGTTCAAGAGAGCCAATAAATGCGTTGAAGCAAATTGCTCTGATTTCGAGCATTCGCTTAGTTTTTTTTCATGAATCATTGCATTACCTAATTAATTGAGAATAATTTTTGGAAAAATAAGTATCAGATGGATTATTGTTCAGGCGTTCTGAGAAGAAAGTCAAACTTTTCTCGAGCTGAAATCTAGTGTTACTGTTCTATCAAGAGTAATTTTTCATCTTGTGGATATGAAAAGTACTTCAATTGTTCAAAAGAGCCAATGAGCGTGTGAGGGGAATGGCTCTCGCATATCGAGCATTTGTTTATTTAATTTTTTTTGAACCATATGTGCTACTGTTAATTTTTTTGTGTTTGTATTGTTTTTTTTTTTTCTTATAATATTGATAAAAAATTTAATGAAAAAGTATTTCAAGATGTGAAGGAATATTCAAAATGCGTCAGGATTATTTAAGCATCTCAAATTCAGTGTTTTTTTTTTTCAAGAATAGTATGTTTCTTGAATTCAATATGAATAAATTGTAATATTCGACTTTCAACATAACATAAAAACTATAAAAATTTGTGCCATTCAAACTAAAAACAGAGTTTTACTCAGTGTTTTTGCAGATTCCAATTTCCCAATTTAATTTTTTTTATTTCATATACCGAGTGATATTTCTCACTTGAAACGGAAATTTAAATTTTTGAATACGGACCTGCAATTTTTGGAATTTTTCTTCTCGATCTGATGGAGAATATGTATATTAACAAGCTTGCCGAATATCAGCGAAAAATTTGCCATATTGACGAAGATATGGGAGTTTATAATTTTAGCACTTTTGCAAAAAACACACCCTGTATCTCTGAAACTAATAGCCTTATGGGACATTTAAACCCCCAATCCTCATTCAGTTTGAGGTCCTCTATCTCCAGTTAGCCGTTGTCCCTTACGTCACCAGTCACCCTGTAGAACCCTTAAGCCATCCTGTAATTTAAATATGGGACACTTATTTATCAGATGTTCTATCCTAGATATTTAGGATTGAAATTATGTTTGAGAGAAGAATTACCAAAAAGAACGTTCAATTTTCTATATTTCTGATGATTATCCAAATGGAAACACGAGACTTCAGTTCTATTGGGATTTGGACATAAACGCCAGTCAGAGAAATAATTTTTTAAAACTTCTAAATCTGCAGAAGGATAATAATTTTTTTTTTGTATAGAGAAAAATTTTAATAATCCTACTCATTTAAACAATTTTCACCTATCTATCAGATTTCCTCTTTGGCAGCAGGAAATGAAACGGAGAGAAATCTTACGATGTATAAATAGAGACATCGGACTCTCCACGACGATATCAGCTATAAATCAATCCGGAGACGAAATAGGAATTGATCATTTTCAATAATTAACGGAAAATGAGATGACCGCTCTTCTGTCCCCTTTCTTCAGGATTTCTTTCCGCTTTCGATATATCTAGGTCTGCGTTCCAAATAAAATTATAGTCTCATTCCGACTCCTATTTCACTCGGTAAGAGGATTGTGGAAATTCGGTTCGGGTGGTTAAAAGAGAGTCACTGAAAATCGATACGGAAAAATCGGTCCAATAAATGAGTTTTCAGGACATAGAATAGAATATAATTGAAACTGAGCTAAGGTAGTAGTGGACAGAGCATTGAACGGATCTCGATGTAATAATTTCGTGATTATTCATCCTGAGCAGAATCTTCTGATCGCTCGTTCATTGGTGGAGTAATAATGCTATTACCTGAAAATTTTGTTAGGACTATGAATGTGAAATCGAATAGCGTTTTAATAATAGTATACCTATGCAACGCTTATGATTGCTGAGGAAGAAATGAAAGATTATCACTATGAAGGAATCTCTTGGAAATGGATTGTTCCAAAAAGTTTCTCTGAAACTATGTCTGTTTTGTTTTTAATCTTTTATTTTTAATCTTTATGAATTTTCATCTTGAAAGGTTGGTATCTGGGTGGAATTAATTATCATTTGTATTCGAGTTCGGTCTTTTTTATAAACCATTATTCCTTGCTGAATTTATTTTTATTGTTCATTTATTTTCTTTGTTATGTCATAATCGTGAATAACAAACACAAACAGAAAAAATCCTAATATATTCTTCAAATCAAGTCTGCAAAATTAATGACAGGAATACAACTGAAGAAAGATGACAGATCTCCGCATTCTTTGACAGCTGTCATTTGATCCAAGCACTTGTCAGCCTGACTTCTCTGATCGTCGTTCCAACCAAAATCGTCGTAACTATCCTGCATGACCTCCTTGATTATCACACCGTTTTCGTTGAAAAAACCTTCGTTTTCGTACTTGCACTTCATGAAGCACATCATCTGGTCAGAGACTGCGTCAGTTCTGAAAGCCTGAACTTCTTCTATTTTGACCCCTGCTTCTTCCATACATTTGACCATCACTTTTTCATCTTCTTCGCTCGAATCTGCATTTACCTGAAAAAATAGGATCTTTGAAATTCGGGAATTTTAATTAATACACACATCCTCAAAGCTCCTAGCCCCTTATACCCCGTTCACATATTATTGAGCGCAGAGTAGGCGTTTGTTTATTTATCTGAGATTGGCAGTATTTGCTGTCATAACGATGAACAAAGTCAACGTTGCCGAAAGTACCTAGCCTCATCCGAGGAGCTTCCGAGTTATCAGAGAACTCTATCTTATATTGACATCTGCTACTTCTGAATAGAGAGTTGAAGTGCGCGCAGCACGTAAGCCCGAACGTGGACGTAGACGTGAGAAAAACAGTCAAATATAACGTTTACGTCTTGAAGTAAAAATAGAGTTGAAGTGCTGCCATACGTACGTACGGCAGACCATTAGAGACTAAAGCTAACCTATTATTTCTTTTTGTTGTATTCTGACAGAAAGTTTCTGATATTAGCGATTCAGATTGTCTGTTTCCTATAAACAAATTGATGAAGTGAACATATATTTGTAGGATTCCTTCATTACATTCGAATTTCAAAATGAATAATAATGAAAATAATTTTTTTATAACTTGAGTTCTTGCCGAAAGCAGGAATTTTAGAGGAAATCATCACAAATGAGTTGCTTGTATGTAAATATCACTCTCATTTGAAAGGAAAATTCCACATTTGTAACTTATCGAAATAATATATTAGTTCTTGGTACTTATATGCAATCTCGTAACAGCAGTATTGCATTGAAAAAAATTCAACACTTCTCAGAAAATGCAAAATCACAGTTTATAAATAATAAGGAAGTCTATTGAGTAAAAGTTAATTAATCGTGTTCTCAAAACAAAGTTTCAGCTACTAGATTATTTTTAAATTTTTAAGGTTAGAAGCAATTCATTTCAAAATTCCAGCATTCGTCCTTCATCGGTCTGATTCGTTCAACTTTCGGTTACGTACGTACGTACTACGTACGTTTACGTACGTAACAGGACGCTAGTTTACGTCGCACGTAAAGCCAACCCAGCGTGAACGTAAGAAACTGACGAGTGCGCATGAGCACATGTCAATTGTAACGTTTACGTCTACAATCCTTGGCAGCACTTCAACTCTCTAATATTCTGCTCGGCGTGCACTTCTTACGCTGAGCTGGTTCTTTATTGAGCTCTCTTCGCTCATTTCACTCTTTCATTATCAGAGCGAGCAAGAAGATCAGATATCTTCGCTTCCGCTCAAAAGCGAGAGGTCTTCCAAATGAAATTTTATTACTTACCAAAGAGTAGGTTAAGGGCCGTTTAGGTTATTTACACTCGTTTGTAAGCATTTGTAACACAAAAAAATTTGCGTTTCACCACCCTGATAAACTAAAAATGACATTCCCAAAATGCAAAGTTAGCACCCACATGTTTGAAAATTTGACTTCTGTTTTTTTGCTTTCGATAGTACGTCGTTAGTAAGTGTTTGTAATTTAAATTTGTTTGTTATCCACCCCATCATAGGGTAAACACTTTTCTAAACCTTATATATTTTTTTGTTTTAGAAATCATTTCGTTTCTGAGGATTTGTAACAAAAAAAATTGGTTTTATCCATCCCGAAAATGACACCTCCAACAGTTTTTCATTCTCTTCCACTGTCAAGGTGTACTACAGAAGCAGAGGAGCAAAATATAATTATGCTATCGGTAAGGGGTTGGTGCTTTTTCTCATTATCGGTCAAATCAGAAACGAATTTATTTGTAATACAAATTGTAACTAACGAAGTACTATCGAAAGCAAAAACCAAAAATCAAATTTTCAAACATGTGGGTGGTAACTTCGCATTTTGGGGTCATTTTTTCATTGTAGGAAGGCTTGCAAAAGATGATTCCTGTTTTACAAATAAGTCAATATAAGATAGAGTTATCAGAGAACTCTATCTTATATTGACAACTGCAACTTCTGAATATTCTGCTCGGCGTGCACTTTTTACGCTGAGCTGGTCTTTTATTGAGCTCTTTTCGCTCATTTCACTCTTGGAAAGAGGAATTTGGTACAAAAATATGCCCGTTGGAAGAAATTCAATATCGAAATGGACAACAACATCAGCAGATTATATTGGAAGTAGCACAAAAAAAATTAAAATAACAAGCCGTTCACAAAGAGAGTTGGCGATTTCATCATTGGCCAAAAAAGGAACAAGAGTTAATCAAAATAACAGGACTTTCGATTACACACTCCTTAAAACCATATCTACAACTAGAAGCAGAACATCATTTAAGACTCAATCAAATTCTTAGGGAGGGCAATCATGAATCTGCAACCAATCAAAATCATCACAGAACAGAATCAGAAGTAACAAATATTTCATCAGATGGAATTCCGTCTGCAGTAGGTAATCGAAAGGAACAATCCCCAAATAATTAACTATAACAATTGAACCTGTTACTTCAAACATGTTTCAATTCAATAATTCAAAACATTGTCCCATGAATCGTTATCATCTTGACTTTCTCAGATGTGACCATATAGATGTTAGACATATTTTCTCGTGAAATAGTCATGCCGAATACCACTAGAGATGAAAGGGTATAGCCGGGTTGCTATGGTAAATCTGCCCCCGCGGCCTTTTCGATTCATATTGGGGGGGTCGATTAGGCATTGAATGAAAATAATTCAGCCAACTTTTCAGCTTTTTATCTTTAGCCATTTTTGAGATTTCTGTGAAAAACACGTTTTTTCGTTTTCATTTTTTTCTCTTTTGATATCCAAAATTTTCGAATGGTAATTCTTTCTGGTGATTATTCTATTAAAGGAACAGACTTATAATTTTTTCATGAATTTCAGCTGAAAAATCTATTTTCAGAAAAAAATAAAGTAATTGTCATTTGTTTTTCGGTGTTCTTAAAAGTGTCCACCGCCATTTTCTGACATAAATGTCTCCTTTGGCCCTTTATACCCTGGAATTTTTTCACATTTTTAAAATTGGTCGAACATTTTGAAAAAAAATTAAAACTGTTTTAATTTTAGGATTCAACAGATATCCATCAAATTTTGGTGCCTTTGTATTCATATTGGCTCCTTGAACAATATTAGTGAAAAAAACCATTGGCGATCTGTTTTAGTTTGGAGATATGGGCCCCCAAAGTCCGAAAAATATTTCACCTGAAAGTAACTTTTCTCACTACAAAAAGACTGAATTACCGCTTTATTGAGCTTAAAGCCACACTGAACATTTTAACATGAAGATTTGATTCATTTTATTTCAGATATATTCAATAATTATTGCAAAAATATCGAAAAATACCGAGGGAAAGCCCGCCGTTTCTTATGGTAAGTTTGGCACTACCGCGAATTATTTCACGCGAATATGACATGATGCATACCGGTAAATCCCGCAATCATTTCCTAATGGCACTCGCTGAAAGACGCGGTAGTGCCAAACTTACCATAAGAAACGGCGGGCTTTCCCTCCAATTTTCTCGATATTTTTGCAACAATTATTGAATATATCTGAAATAAAATGGATCAATTCTTCATGTTAAAATGTTCAGAGAAGCTTTAAACTTAATAAAGCGGTAATTCAGTGTTTCTGTCGTGAGAAGAGTGACTTTCAGTTGAAATATTTTTTGGACTTTGGGGGCCCATATCTCCCAAACTAAAACAGATCGCCAATGGTTTTTTTCACTAATATTGTTCAGGGAGCCAATATGAATACAAAGGCACCAAAATTTGATGGATATCTGTTGAACCCTAAAATTAAAACAGTTTCAATTTTTTTCAAAATGTTCCACCAATTTTAAAAATGTGAAAAAATTCCAGGGTATAAAGGGCCAAAGGAGACATTTTATGTCAAAAAATGGCGGTGGGCAGTTTTAAGAACACCGAAAAACAAATGACAATAACTTTTTTTTTTTCTGAAAATAGATTTTTCAGCTGAAATTCATGAAAAAATTATAAGTCTGTTCCTTTAATAGCAAAGAACTAACAGAAAAAATTACCATTCGAAAATTTTGGATATCAAAGAGAAAAAAATGAAAACGAAAAAACGTGTTTTTCACAGAAATCTCAAAGATGGCTAAGATAAAAAGCTGAAATTTGGCTGAATTATTTTCATTCAATGCCTAATCGACCCCCCCAATATGAATCGAAAAGGCCGCGGGGCAGATTTACCATTGAAACCCGGCTATACCCTTTAAGCGTGTCCGTGAAGTTGGCACCCACTTTTTTGAAAATTAACAAATTTTTGTTTGCGTTCGTTGCTAAGTCGTTAGTAAGTATTTGTTAGTCCAAAATTTTCGTTTGTAAGTCAAGGATGTTGGTAGAAAAACACCGCATTCCGATGGGTGCTAACTTCACGGGCATCCACAATTCAAAATTTCTCGAACACAGTAATACAGGTGGAAAGTCAATCATTTGTAAGAACATATTTGTAAAACAGAAATCATCGTTTGTAAGTCTCCCTACAATGAAAAAATGACACCCCCAAAATGCGGAGTTGGGATCCACATGTTTGAAAATTTGATTTTTGGTTTTTGCTTTCGATAGTACTCCGTTAGTAGCTATTTGTATTACAAATAAATTCGTTTTTAATTTGACCGATAATGAGAAGAAGCACCAACCCCTTGCCGATCGCATAATTATATTTTGCTCCTCTGCTTCTGTAGTACACCGTGACGGTGGAAGAGAATGAAAAACTGTTGGAGTGTGATTTTTTCATTTTCGGGATGGATAAAACCATTTTTTTTTTGTTACAAATACTCAGAAACGAAATGATTTCTAAAACAAAAAAATATATAAGTTTAGAAAAGTGTTTACACTATGATGGGGTGGATTACAAACGAATTTTAAGTTACAAACACTTACTAACGACGTACTATCGAAAGGAAAAACAGAAGTCAAATTTTCAAACATGTGGGTGCTAACTTTGCATTTTGGAAATGTCATTTTTTCTTTATCAGGGTGGTAAAACGCAAATTTTTTTGTGTTACAAATGCTTACAAACGAGTGTAAATAACCTAAACGGCCCTTAACGTACTCTTTGGTAAGTAATAAAATTTCATTTGGAAGACCTCTCGCTTTTGAGCGGAAGCGAAGATATCTGATTTTCTTGCTCGCTCTGATAATGAAAGAGTGGAATTTTCGGGATGGATAAAACTAATTTTTTTTGTTGTTACGAATACTTAGAAACGAAATGCTTTCTAAAACAAAAAAAATATGATGTTTGAAGAAGTGTTTACCCTATGATGGGGTGGATTATAAACGAATTTTCCTAAGTTACAAATACTTACTAACGACGTACTATCGAAAGTAAAAAAAAGAAGTCAAATTTTCAAACATGTGGGTGCCAACTTCGCATTTTGGGGAAGTCATTTTCTCATAGTAGGGTGGCTTACAAACGATGATTTCTGTCCTACAAACACTTACAAATGATGGACTATCCAACTATATTTTATTGAAAATTTCGAAAAGTGGATGCCCATGAAGTAAGCACCCAGCGGAATGTGATATTTTTCTACCAACATCCTTGACTTACAAACGAAATTTTGGACTTACAAATACTTACTAACGACTTACTAACGAATGCAAATAAAAACAAGAACAACTACGATCTGTTTCGAGTATATGAAAATTCCAATAGAACAAGGCGCATTAACCCGATTCACTTTCCAAGGTGTTCACTAACATTAACACAAAAGAATGTGGAATATATGTGCATCAAATTATTTGACAAGCTTCCAAAAAGTTTCCAAATCCTTAAGGATAATAATAGTTTCAAGAACTTAATTAAAAAATTATTAATAGATATGGAACCCTATAGTATTCAGGAGTACTTAAGTTCCAATATTCAAATCTGAGCGTTTTAATATGTTTTGTTTTTGTTTTCTGGGTTATCTTGACGTATTTTCTTCTCGATGTATTGGTTGATTATGGAAATAAATGCTATTATTATTATTAAAAAAAACTTGTTCATCTTCAAAAAACTGTGTGTCAACTTCACGGACACAATTTAAGCAGGTAAATTTCTCTTCTGGGACGTTCAAGTTTGTTGCTTATCCACAATTTTTTGACATTTTTTCCAAAATCATTTTCATACAAATGTCATTCGCGAAATTGCCTAAGCAACAAACTTTCATATCACAATCGAGAAAGTTTGCCAGCAAAATTTCATCTCTAGTGGTATTATATATTATGAGAATTTTAATGATTTTCAAAATGACTTTCAAGGAAATGAATTAAATGTCTATATCTAATGAAGTATAATAACACAATTTTGTGTAGAATTTTCTTAACTTATACCACACAAGGTCCAATAAACTCCGGAAATTTTTTCTCGCTGAGGAATATTTTGAAAATGATCCCGAATCGAAGACGAGAGATTATTTTCGATATGTTCATGTTGCAGAGGACCCTGAAATGTCTATTAGACGACGTTCACAACAAAGATCTTATAATTCGACACCGTTGGACCATTTTCTATGGGGAGTAATGGATTATGTGAAAAGCCAGGTGAAATTATTCGTGTCTTCAGTGAGTTAAAGCCCCAATCATATCGCAATGTCATTGGAAAACAAAAGAGTGTACGTCTGCAAAACTGCAGAAGAAGACCATTTGGCAGTTATTTTTCTTTCATAAATCTCATAACTGAAACTGATGATTTTGAAAAATTAATTCAAATTATGAATTTTATTCATTTAAAAAAACACGCACTTTGAAACACCCTACATTATAGATAAGAACACTTTAATTTAGAGAAACTTCTGAAAACAATAAAACCGAGCTTACATGTATTATCACAACAAGAACAACTAGGAACAGGTGTGAAAAGATCATTTTTGCAGAAATCATGGTGTTCACATTTCATGTAACAATATATTTGTTAATTGATGCATGTTACATTTTATACCTCAAAAAGGAGGGATAAAGAGGTGCAAATAATTGAGATGATTAGAATGATTATAAATCATTACAGGATATCATTTCACGTAAAGAGGAAATCACTGAATTGTATGATAATGAGTTTCCATGACTGTTAAGTAAACATACGCAATTCGGAGGGAAACTAGGCACTTAAAATGTCGTTCTATTGTTGAAACACACTGAGCGATAGAAAAAATATGGGAACATAATATATTCACGTTAATCTAAACAAGCTTGATGCATTGATGGAAAATAAAGATTGCGAGTTTTACATACCTAATGAATTGTTTGTTGTTTTTTTTATTAAATTGCACCAATCATTTCATTTCTCTGCTTAAGATGAATCCATCTGCTGGAGATAAATTCAAGAAATCTGAGCGGAACTAGTTCTTACATCAAATACAGTGCAGTGGCGGCTTGTCCTATGAGGCAGGTGAGGCAGTGCCTCACCAAATAAATTACGGAAAGCACAAATAATATCAAGCGAATTAATCCAATATTTTATTAATCAATGTCATCATCCCATTATGTTCTTCAGTCTCAATTTTTGTACGATACTGCACTCGTCTTCCATAATATCCGACCTCAATCTCAAGCCGGGTACAGCTACAGACGTCTGTAACATTACACGTTACTGACGTTACGATGAATGCACAAAAATCGGACCGTAACGTTACATGTTACAGGCCTTAAGGTCCGATTTTTGTACATTCATCTCACTTCCTCTTCAAGGCGTAAACGGTGAGGTGAGGCTTGCCTCACGCGCTTCCTTGTCTAGCGCGTTATTCACATCGACGTGACGAGATCATGAACCTCCCTTCGTTGTTTATCTACATAGACAACATATTTTATCTATTGCGGCTTCTAAGGTGAATTTGAGGCTAGCCTCAGTAACAAATTTTAGAACATTTGAAGCGTTTTATCTCAGAAACGGTGCCTCGTAGGAAAAAAAGTATTGATACATTTTTTGAAGATAATTTTAACATCTACATTTTTGTCTGAATTACTTTTTTGATGAAACTCACCGTTTTGCTGAAAATCGCAATAAACTCATTTTTCGACCTTTGAACTTGAATAAATTTTTGTCCATCCACGGGAATGATTGGGAACTTTTATATATTATTTATTATTATGTTTTGAACAATTTTACCGATTTTCAGCTTGTTGGGGTTTTATGTAACTTCACCCTAATTTTTTGGTCTGGATTGACCGGACTATCTACCCTTGATCCGTATTCGTTTCGTTTCGTTTCATCGGCAAACTGCACATATTCGGGTTAAAAGTGAAGCGGAAGATAGTGAAATTTCACTCTGGTTTGGGTTTATTGGATTTGTGCCAGTACTCGTGATATTGCAGAGTTTTTCAATGAAACAGAAACAGTTTTTGAGTCATTCCTGTGAGTATAAAATATGTACAATTGAAGAAGTTATACAACCTATTCCAAATCTTGACTATCGGTGCGGTAGGAAAATCGAATCGGAGGTTTCAAAATTAGAGTTACTACTGGCCTACTGGCAGTGTAACTCTAATCAAATTATTTTTTGGCAGTGTTAATAATACATATTCCGATAGGGTTTAGTGAAAAACTGGTTGAAGCGAGTTGAAAAACTTATCTCAGGGCAATTACCACCCAATAAAACGCTATAGAATCATTGGAGCATTAATACCGAAGGATTTTTTCATAATGATAAGTATGCAGCTGACAAAAAAGAGTTTATAAGATTAATATTTTTTTTATGTGCCTCATCACTTTATTCTGTCACAAGCCACCACTGATACAGTGGAACAGCGTATTGGTTAGATTGAAACCAAACAGCCAACTGTTTCAGAAGGATCTCTCTGCCCGCCGTAAAGATTTGTTTGGGATTTTTACGTATGTCCGGAAAAATTTCGTGAAAAAAGCACCCTTATACCTTCTTACCAATACCCATTCAAAAAGTGACGTTCTTTGAATATTTCGTTACAGAGAGAAATTACTTCGTTTTAGAGAGTGTTGCTAACATGGAATTTAGATTCAAGGTGCAATGTCTTTCATGAAATTCGTTATACAGACGTTCGTCATAGAGAAGTTCCACTGTAATTAATTATGTGTTATGGTCATACTTTTCGGTATTATCAGGGAAAAATGTAGATTGGACGCCATACATTTCTATTCATTATACAGGGTGTTTGGTAATACGACGTAACCCTTCGAAAAGGATATACTAGACGTCATCTGCATCAAAATGCGTCTAGTGAAGCATGGTTCGAAAATATATGATTGCAAATATATGGGGACTTTTCAATTTTTTTGAGATTTTCTTTTTCGTTATCGACAATAATTGACTTTGTGAAAACTATTCAACTCTGGATATTCAATGGATAATTTTTTATAGCTAAGGAGATGGTCCACATTTCTTACGAAAAAGTATACACTTGAAATTCAAATGTTTTCCTCATGAAATCTTGATGAAAAATTGGGAAATAATTTTTTTCAAAAAGTAAGAAGGTACGTCGATAATTCCTTGATACAATCAAAAGCTCTGCCCGGAAACCGAACAGTTAACATATAGTCCGTTCACGAAAGTTTGAGCGCATAGTAGGCGTTTGTTTATTCATCTGAAGTTGGCAGTAGGTATTTGCTGTTATGACGTAAAATAAAGTCAACGTTGCCGAATATACCCGGCCTCGTCCGACGATTTTCCGAGATATCAGAGAATTCTATGCAATAGTGATAACATTGCGTATCAATCTGACAAGAAAATAAATAACATAACCTAAAATTTCAATATACACACTGGAATATGACAAATGGTCATGGCCAACCGACGGCTAGAAATGTCGAAAAGAGCTGGCAAATTTTCAGAGCAATTGGTAAATTTTCGAAACAGTCGGAAGCAATTTGAAAGAGTTTTCAATGGAGTTCGAACAGGTTGATCAGAGTTGGAAATTTTTCAGAGCAGTTGGTAGCTTTTCGAAGCAGTTGAGAAAACTTCGAAGCAGTTGGAAAAATTATGGAAACAGTTGGGCAAATGTCAATGTTGTTGGTCTAGGGCAGCGTTCTCAAACTTTTTCGGTGACGGAACTCTTTTGACAAGCAAAATACTTGACGGAACCCCACAATAAAACAATAGTTTTCAAAAGTGTATTCTTTATTAAAAGCATAATAAAAGTACAATGTGACAGTTAATAATTATTATTCACTGTAGCACATGGCAAGGTCAATAACAGAAGATAGGTATTAAAAGACGAAAAATCTTTACTAATGGTTTCACATGGAGCGTATGATCAACGCTGACTGTCAGCTCAGGAACTCAGCGTATGCCTTTAGTTTTAGTATGAAATTTACTGCGCTGGCCGTCCGTGTTCATGTGAAATGCTACATTTTACTGCATGGCACTTTGTTATCCGTCTGGATTCAGCACTGATCATACGCTACATGTGAAACGGCACAAAGTCGTAGATTCGATCTCGAACATTCTCGAAAATATTCGAGTCGGTGTTTTTGGTAAAAAGCGCCAACAAGTCAAAATTCTCGATCAGAAAGAGGTATTTTAATTTTTTTTCTCTAAATTCTTGCGGAACCCCTACAGGGTATCGCGGAACCCTAGGGTTCCGCAGAACATACTTTGAGTATCACTGGTCTAGGGGCATGCCCAATATTGATCAGAATTGGCAAATTCTCGAAACAGTTGGAAAATTGTCAAAATAGTTGATAAAATTTGAAAACAGTTTGAGAATTTTCAATGGAGTTGATACAGGGACCGGCCTGATGTGTCTAAGAGCCCGTGAACGCCAGACTTTCGTCATTTTATAAAAGCTGAAAACTTGTCTGCGCATGCTCCCAACACAGGTAAGAACGATGGACCATTATGAAGTTTGGGTCACCCTGGCTTTGGCAGGTAAACGGTACTAAAGGGGTGTAAAATACTAATATAAATTCGTCATTTTATAAAGGGTGATTTTTTGGTATTACCTTCAGAATATCATTAAAAATCACCTCATTAACTGCCAGACACTTCCTATAGTGGCAACCCCTTGCCAGACACCCTTAATGTTCATTAAATTATATGTAATTCTACTTACGTTATAGTATAAAAGCTGATTTTTATATATAATACTTGGGTAATAATTAGATAATGTTTCCTCATTAGCCAGAAATTTTTGATAGTTCCAACCCTTTGCCAGACAAGCTTGTAGTTTAGCTGCAGGTGCGAGCGCGAGACAGTATTTATGAGTGGGTGCGAGTGAGACGGCATGATTATAATGACATGCATTATGTAAATACATTTTTTGGTACAGATTTATATAACTAATCATTCAAGTGAATCTCAAAAACATCTGAAGAAAAGACATTCGATGCTACAACTAAATAAAATTGTTAAAAATTTCAATTTATTCTATTAACAATTTAATTTAGTTGCAGCATCGAATGTTTTTTCTTCAGATGTTTTTGAGATTCACTTGAATGATTAGTTATATAAATCTGTACTAAAAATGTATTTACATAATGCATGTCATTATAATCATGCCGTCTCACTCGCGCCCACTCATATATACTGTCTCGCGCTCGCACCTGCAACTAAACTACAAGCTTGTCTGGCAAAGGGTTGGAACTATCAAAAATGTCTGGCTAATGAGGAAACATTATCTGATTATTACCCAAGTATTATATACAGGGTGTTCCTAAATTGAACGTACAAACGAAAAGGGGAGATTCCTAAAGTGAGTTTAAGAAAAAAAAGTCCCATAAACATGGTTTCGCAAACGTTTCATTTTCGAGATACAGAGTGTTGAAGTTTGAATTTTTTTCAAGTTTTTTTCTCATAGTATCTACATTTCACAAGATATTCAACTGAAATTTGGCATAGATATTACATTTGAGAGTTCTCACCACGTGACATGGCAATTTCGATAGAAGATCTACAGGGTGATATTTTTTCTGGAACATTGCCACCTGTTCTTCTGCAGAACTTTTTTTTGGGGAGCAACTGTTAATTTGAAAAAATGTAAAAAGAAGCTTTGTTCTTATACTAAACTTTTCGGTCTCTTGTAGTTTTGTCGTATCTACCAACGATTTCGAGAAAAAAAATTTTGAACGATTCTCTCGAAATCCTCGTGAAATCCAAATATGATGGGAAGGCCACTTTGTAAGCTGTGGTGAATGAATTCAGTGTCAGTTTTTATGGAAATTTTCCTGATCTGTAGCGATGATTCATAAAGATTCGATAAACTCGTATAATCAACACATGTTTTTGATTAAAACTTTAACACCCTGTATCTCGAAAACGAAACGTTTGCGACCCCATGTTTATGGGACTTTTTTTCTTAAACTCACTCAAGGAATCTCCCCTTTTCGTTTGTACGTTCAATTTAGGAACACCCTGTATAAAAATCAGCTTTTATACTATAACGTAAGTAGAATTATATTTTAATGAACATTAAGGGTGTCTGGCAAGGGGTTGCCACTATAGGAAGTGTCTGGCAGTTAATGAGGTGATTTTTAATGATATTCTGAAGGTAATACCAAAAAATCACCCTTTATAAAATGACGAATTTATATTAGTATTTTACACCCCTTTAGTACCGTTTACCTGCCAAAGCCAGGGTGACCCAAACTTTATAATGGTCCATCGTTCTTACCTGTGTTGGGAGCATGCGCAGACAAGTTTTCAGCTTTTATAAAATGACGAAAGTCTGGCGTTCACGGGCTCTTGCTCTATTAATCAAAGTTGGCAATTTTGCGAAGCAATTGACAAAACTTCGAAGCAATTTCAAAACTATTGATAAATCTTCGAAGCGATTGAACAAATGTCAATGTAGTTGGTCTAGAGGCTTGCCAAATATTGATCAGAGTTTGTAAATTCTCGAAGCAGTTGGTGATTTTCGAAGCATTGACAAAATTTCGAGGCAGTTGTAGAATATTGAATTAAATTGGAAAACATTCCAAAAAAATGTCATAAATTATGGATGAATTTGATTTCTGCAAAAAATATCAGGCATTATATTTTGCCCGATTATTTCTAGGGGAACAGCGGTGCTGTCTTTTTACCCAAATGTCTGTAATTTTAACCGTTGATTCTTCTTATCTCAATAACTGCTTTTCCTGTCAATATGAAATTCAGAATTAAAATGCGAATTCATGATGTGCTCATACTGCTCATGTCTGGTAGATTTCATAAAACTGAAATATAATAATTTTACGATTTTTGAAAAAAAAATTGTTTGCAGAACGCAAATATAAACTTCTAATAATTCAAAAACTTATTATGATAATTTTCTATTGTGATGATATTATTAGTTAATATTTTCAAATAGATTTCTGTTGTAATCGTCATATACGACTCAAGAGTTTTTCAACTTTTTTTTCGTATTGAAATAACCATACTATTTTTTCAAAATCCTGAAGACGAAGAATGTTTGATCTGTTAATACAAAAAAAAATAGTATCACCACCGAATTTTGAATTTTAATATTTTGACGAAATGGAAATTATCGCGTTAATCGCAGGAATAATATAAACAATAAAAGCAGAGAATAATACTAATTGATTAAAATCAACCAATATTAAACCCATACTTCGGAACTAATCCCGTCAACGCACAAAGAACATGCATGGTGGTAATATCAAACGGAGCATCCATAGATAGCTATTTCGCCCTATTTGGGGCTCTTCAGTATGGAGGAGCTCAGTCTGAAAGGCATTCTGGGTTCCCTTACTTGAAGAAATGTCGCCTAGTTCTGAGTATAACAGAACAAGACGCCATCTCTTGGGATCCTTACGAAAACCTACCTCCGATGCATGAACGTTGAACAAAGTTGCGAGATGTTTATCCGTTTTTCATCAACTGGTGGCAGTCCAACTTTGTGGATTTTACCTTCGTCAATGAAGTGGAAACGCTCGATTAATCGTCATAAACCAGACGTGGTGATAAATAGTACGAAATGAAAATTATCGCGTTAATCGCAGGTATAAGATAAACAATAAAAGCAGAGAATAATACTAATTGATTAAAATCAACCAATATTAAACCCATACTTCGGAACTAACCCCGCCAACGCACAAAGAACATGCATGGTGGTAATATCAAACGGAACATTCATAGATAGGTATTTCGCCCTATTTGGGGCTCTTCAGTATGGAGGAGCTCAGTCTGAAAGGCATTCTGGGTTCCCTTTACTTGAAGAAATGTCGCCTAGTTCTGAGTATAACAGAAACAAGACGCCATCTCTTGGGATCCTTACGAAAACCTACCTCCGATGCATGAACGTTGAACGAAGTTGCGAGATGTCTGGTTTATGACGATAATCGAGCGTTCACTTCATTGACTGAAGGTAAAATCCACAAAGTTGGACTGCCACCAGTTTGATGAAAAACAGATAAACATCTCGCAACTTTGTTCAACGTTCATGCATCGGAGGTAGGTTTTCGTAGGATCCCAAGAGATGGCGTCTTGTTTCTGTTATATCAGAACTAGGCGACATTTCTTCAAGTAAGGGAACCCAGAATGCCTTTCAGACTGGGCTTCTCCATACTGAAGAGCCCCAAATAGGGCGAAATGCCTATCTATGGATGCTCCGTTTGATATTACCACCATGCATGTTCTTTTGTGCGTTGGCGGGATTAGTTCCGAAGTATGGATTTAATATTGGTTGATTTTAATCAATTACTTTTATTCTCTGCTTTTATTGTTTAATATTTTGGCTCTCAAAAATAATATTGAATCCTTACCAAAAATCACCCCCTTCCACCATCGGATTTTCTATGTCTGAGCTAAAAACATAGTTTTTGACAAAAATGATTCATTAAAATTACGTTTTCCATACAAAGTCGTTAAAATGGTTCTAAGACCTTTAAATTTAAGTATCATCAGTCCCTCTTACCTATTCAATTTTGAGGGCATGTTCGACATGTTTCCGGAAATTTTCCAACCATTATGGAATGAACAATAAACAGGGCTCGTCTTATGAAAATCCAATTTCAAATGGAAAATTTTTAAAACTGTTAGAGAAATCTAACTCTGTTTCTAGTTGAAATTTCTCATGAGAACAACAGATGGCACTACATCCTAAATTTTCATCCTTCCAATTCCAACCCTTGGCCTGTGATGTTCCAGGTGTTACAATCGTAACGTTTGTGTTCACTGTGTTACGTGAAATTCTTGAACTAAGCGAAAGTGTTAAAATTTCGGCTAAATTCAACAAGGAATAAAATAAATGTGTAAATGTGTTCAATCCCATTTTTTGCAAGGGACTGATTGGCATTTGGAGGACTTGAAGAAAATCAGAAAATCCCTTAACAGGTGTTTTTGAGCGCTCGTTCATTGGACGATCAACTCAAAATTTCGTACAGGATTCGAGATTGATGCTAAGTATATGAATGCAAAATCTCAGTACGATCGGAATCATATTCTGCAAACTATTCAAGAAATGATGTATGTAAAATATAGAATTTTTCGGTTCTATTTTCACAATCCTCTTGAAAATTTGCATGATCAATCACTTCGCCAATATACATTCTCAAACTAGATTTCATTTCAATCGAGTTTATTCATGGAAATATTAGAATTTTTTCCATTTTCTCAAAGTTAGGATATTCTTTCCGATACAACATACTGATCTGACGAGTACTCAGAAAAGGGATCAAATCACAGCAAATATAATGGAAGAAAAATATAATATAGAAAGCTTCCAAAATGAGAGTACCCAACTTAAAAATACAGGGTTTTCCTTTTAAGTTGGCCTATTAGACGTTTTAGGAGAACTAGTGAATATTTCGTTCTGAAATTTTAGTTGCAGCCTTGAGGGTGAAGGAACTCTTCGCCTAAAATATTTTCAAGTCGACAGTGTTGCCACGTCTATCTCAAACGCATATCTACTTTCTTATTTCAAATGGAACTACCTATATTTTCATTTATGTATCGATTCAATACCAAATTCGCAGTATGCACTGTTGCCAAGTTATTCACAAATTCCTGAAACTTTTGACATTTGCATTGCCAGTTTGGAAATGCAATATCTCGATTATTTTTAATGCGAACGGAACCAAACTCAGCAGTCTCATAGTAAAGACTTCATGCATTCATGTGGTGTATTCAGTATTTTGATATATTGTAAGGTTTTTCGAAGATATTGCTCCGAAAATATGAAACTCAAAATTGAAATATTTCGAGATTTTCAAATGGCAACATCATATTAATTTTACAGCATTCGATTCGAAATAAAAAATGAATGGCAGTCTCTTTTTACACTAATTATTTATTTTGGATAGTTTTCGAATGAGATGAAAAATACTGAAATTTTCAGTATTTATAGTTCATGATCTATGGTCCTGTTTACGATGAAATGGTTCTATGATTATGGCGTGAATTGTTGAAGTAGATTCTATGGTTGAAATCATAAAAAGTGTTCGATGATCATGGATGTCATAGAAAAAAAGTTTACCCATATTATTCAAACACGATTCGGGTTCCTTCAACAATCGTTATTCACATTTAGCACGAATGACTGGAAAGAAATTCCGAAAATTGTTTAGGCTTTCTGTAATCCTGGTCCTATGTTCATGACCTCAACAATAGGATTCATTCCGATAATTCACTTTATAATCACATAATCACATAATTTCAGTATTTTTCATCTCATTTGAAAACTGTCCAAAATAAATAATAGGTGAACATAAGGCCAGAATTACAGAAAGCCTAAATAATTTTCGGAATTTCTTTCAAGCCATTCTTGCTAAATGTGAATAACGATTGATAAAGGTCCTACATAATATGGGTAAACTTTTTTCTATAACATCAATGATCATCGAATCCTTTTTATGATTTGAACCATAGAATGTACTTCAACAATTCACGCCATAATCATAGAACCATTTCATCGTAAACAGGACCATAGATCATGAACTATAAATACTGAAAAATTTCAGTATTTTTCATCTCATTCGAAAACTATCCAAAATAAATAATTAGTGTAAGAAGAGACTGCCATTCATTTTTTAATTCGAATCGAATGCCGTAAAAAAATATGGGGTTGCCATTTGAAAATCTAGAAATATTTCAATTTTGAGTTTCACATTTTCGCAGCGATATCTTCGAAAAACCTTACGATGTATCAAAATACTGAATATACTACATGAATGCATGGAGTCTTTACTATGAGACTGCTGATTTTGGTTCCGTTCGCATAAAAAATAATCGAGGTATTGCATTTCCAACTGGCAATGCAAATGTCAAAAGTTTCAGGAATTTGTGAATAACTTGGCAACAGTGCATAGCAGAGAAATTTTTTTTAGTGGGTTATACTGTGAATTCGGTATTGAATCGATACATAAATGAAAATATAGGTAGTTCCATTTGAAATAAGAAAGTAGATATGCGTTGGAGATAGACGTGGCAACACTGTCGACTTGAAAATTTTTTAGCGAAGAGTTCCTTCACCCTCAAGGCTGCACCTAAAATTTCAGAACGAAATATTTACTAGTTCTCCTAAAACGTCTAATAGGCCATCTTAAAAGGAAAACCCTGTATAAACGAAGATTCAATACTTATATTGAAGAACCGCATAATCTATCCTTGCTTGAGTTTTATGAAGATGTAGCATTAGGTATCAAGAAATCAGGGAAAAGCAGAAAATATTGGTGGAACGATGAAATATTAATTTTTTGTTCAACTGTCAAAAAAACTTGACTTTTCTTCATCACTATGGATGCGTAAACCTATTAAAAATGTCTTTTTTAACGGTGAAAAAAAGAAAATTCCGTTTAAAACCGTTTAAAATAGTATATTATATTATATGGATTAAAAGTGCATATTTTTTTTACGAGCAATATTTGCAGTTGCGAGGCGCAGCCGAGCGAATGCAAAATTGCGAGTTAAAATAGGCACTTTTAATCCGAATAATATATACTATTTTTCTCCAACCAAGTCAAAATTACAATAAAATTGGTTTTAGTCAAAAACCTTTAATTATTTGGTTATAAATTTGAACACATACTAATGACAGTGATTGTCAACTAGACGTCAAATGCAATTACTTTTAATCCAAGGTTTAAAAGTAGCCTTTTTAATCCTAGGATTAAAAGTGTTGCTAAGTAACGAGTGAATTTTTGTACGGTTAGGGAATTTATGACTTTTGCACCTGAAATACACTACTGGAAAAAATTAAAGGATCAAAAAAAATTCCAAATTTTTCGGCAATTTTCAACATGCCGTAACTTTGGGAGGAATGGTCGTACAAGGAATTTAAAAAAAGGAAATTGTAGCTCCGAGTGTCTAGTTTTTGGATTAAAACTTCAGAAATTTTAAATTTCAGTGGTTTCGAGTAATGATAGAAAATCAGCAACAAAAAAAATTCTCACAATTTTACCACTTTTTTTTTCTTGTCTACGAGCGTGGAAATTTTATTTTTGCATAATCGTTATAATGGTGGGATACTTTGTTAATTCAGCTTTAATTTATTCCTTTATTGACCCCAATACGTCCATTTCTCGCCGAGATATCTGTCTTCAAATGGAAAAAACAGGGGTGTGGCAATACCCGTTATTAAATTAATAAAAATTTTATTTGTTAGTTTATTTTATTTTTTTTCTGAAATTTATGTACTATCTGCAATTAAAATGTGGAAAAAGCTCGAGAAAATTCTTTTTTGCCTTTTTGAAAAATTATGAGCTTCTCAGGGCAAAAAACGTGATTCTTATTTTTTCAAAAATTCAATCGAGTCAAACAAAAAACGGCTCGCTGAATTGAGTTGGCTCTTCGTAAGGTTTTCATCAACATATATTGAACTGTGAAAGTCACACTTAACATTATTGGTTTCCTCAATATTTCTGATCCAGCGGTAGATTTTCCAAGAAACCACCAAAACCCCTCTTATTGTTAAATTTTCATATTGATGCGACATGAAGAAAAATATGTCTATGAATAAGCAATGATTGTTTATTAATGGGAGTTCATTTAAGGTCTTGAACCCCTTCTTCAATTTTCTGTGGGATCATTGGTTGCTGAGAAATCGATAATCAAAAACAAATGGATCCTTTTCCATTTGAAGACCGATATCTCGGCGAGAAGTGGACGTATTGGGGTCAATAAAAAAATAAATTAAAGCTGAATCAACCAAGTATCCCATCATTATAACGATTATGCAAAAATAAAATTTCCACGCTCGTAGACAAGAAAAAAAAGTGGTAAAATTTTGAGAATTTTTTTGTTGCTGATTTTTCTATCATTACTCAAAAACCACTGAAATTTAAAAATTTTTAAGTTCTAATCCAAAAACTAGACACTTGGAGCTACAATTTCATTTTTTTAAATTCCTTGTACGACCATTCCTCTCAAAGTTACGGCATGTTGAAAATTGCCGAAAAATTTGGAATTTTTTTTTGATCCTTTAATTTTTTCCAGTAGTGTAGTACAAAAATGTCAACATTTTTTGATGGTTGGAGAAAAAAAATCTTTTTTTAAGGTGAAAAAAAGTAAAGACTGTATGCATAGAAATATTACATTGGAAGCATTGTCTCAATCATTTTATATATCAGACGATGTAAATTCACATTCACAGTTGTACAAAAAATGTTGTTCGTTATTCGTGCGTATAAAATTCGTGTCTTCATGGCACATTCGAGAGAATTTTTTTTAACACTCTCATATGCCATGGAAAAACACTCATTTCAAGCACTTATTACAAAAATTACTATTTTTAACCTTTTTATGACTCGATATCGAAAATACAGCATAATTTTCAATCTGTGGGTGGAAGATGATTTTCATTGCATTTTCTGAGGCTATATATTTTTCTACATTATCAGATAGTGGAGATTTCAACGAACAAGAAAAACCCTGAGTTTTTTTAAAAGCGGATATTTTGACGCGAAAATTTTCGAATGAAAATTAGGATATTTTTTCGTAATGTGAAAAAATAAATATTTCATTAAAAAAAAAATCACAGTGTCTGTATGACATGAAAAGGTAATTTTCACCAAAGGGTATAGCCGGGTTTCGATGGTAAATCTGCCCCCGCGGCCTTTCCGATTCATATTGAGGGGATCGATTAGGCATTGAAAGAAAATAATTCAGCCAACTTTTCAGCTTTTTATCTCTTGCCATTTTCGAGATTTCTGTGAAAACAGTTTTTTCGTTTTTATTTTTTTTTTCTCTTGTGGTATCCAAAATTTTTTGAATGGGGATTTTTTCTATTGATTATTTGCTATTAAAGGAATAGACCTATGATTTTTTTATGAATTTCAGCCGAAAAATCTATTTTCAGAAGAAAAAATAAAGTTATTGTCATTTGTTTTTCGGTGTTCTTAAAAAGTGTCCACCGCCATTTTTTGACATAAAATGTCTTTTTTGGCCCTTTATACCCTGAAGTTTTTCACATTTTAAAAATTGGTGGAACATTTTGCAAAAAAATTAAAACTGTTGGAATTTTAGGATTCAACAGATATCCATCAAATCTTGGTGCCGTTGTATTCATATTGGCTCCCTGAACAATATTAGTGGAAAAAACAATTGGCATTTTTTGTCAAAAAATGCGGTGAACAATTTTTAAGAACACCGAAAAACAAATGACAATAACTTTATTTCTTCTTCTAAAAATAGGTTTTTCAGCTGAAATTCATAAAAAAATTATACGTCTATTCCTTTAATAGCAAATAATCAATAGAAAAATCCCCATTCAAAATTTTGGATATCACAAGAGAAAAAAAAATAAAAAACGAAAAAGGTGTTTTCACAGAAATCTCGAAAATGGCAAGAGATAAAAAGCTGAAAAGTGGGCTGAATTATTTTCATTCAATGCCTAATCGATCCCCTCAATATGAATCGGAAAGGCCGCGGGGGCAGATTTACCATTGAAACCCGGCTATACCCTTTCGTGAAGAAAAAAATTTTTAGCGTAAGAAAAAAATAAAAAACCAAAAACTTGATTATTTGAATTGTTTACATCAATTTTTGGGTTATGTGAAAAAAGTGTAATGATAAAAATTGTAGTTCTCTTTAGTACCTACAATTTTTTCATTTAAATTTTTTTCATAGGACTTCTAGTTTTGCCGGAAATCGAGATACACCGTTTTTTACCCTTAAAAACTCATCCCCTTTCACTTCTCGACCTCAGATCGCCCGTTAATTGTTTTTCTTTCGTTTTTGTTATATTGTCGTCCTTTTTGAAATTCTAAATTCACATATACACTACTGGGAAAAAATTAAAGGATCAAAAAAAATCCAATTTTTCGGCCATATTCAACATGCCGTAACTTTGAGAGAAATGGTCGTACAAGGAATTTAAAAAAAAGAAATTGTAGCTCCAAGTGTCTGGTTTCTGGATTATAACTTCAAAAATTTTGAGTTTCAGTGGTTTTCGAGTAATGATAGAAAAATCAGCAACAAAAAAATTCTCGAAATGTTACCACTATTTTTTTCTTGTCTACGAGCGTGGAAATTTTATTTTTGCATAATCGTTATAATGATGGGATACTTTGTTAATTCAGCTTCAATTTATTTTTGCATTGACCACAATACGTCCACTTCTCGCCGAGATATCGGTCTTCAAATGGAATAGGATCCATTTGTCTTTGATTATTGATTTCTCAGCAACCAATGATCGCACAGAAAATTGAAGGAGAGTTTCAAGATCTTAAATGAACTTCGATTAATGAACAACCATTGCTTATTCATAGAAATTTTTTTTTCCTCATGTCGCATCAATATTAAAATTTAACAAAAAAAGGGCTTTTGGTGGTTTCTTGGAAAATCTACCGCTGGATCGAAAATTTTGAGGAAACCAATAATGTTAAGTGTGATTTTCACAGTTCAATATGTTGATAAAATCCTTACGAAGAGTCAACTCAATCCAGACAGCCGTTTTTTTGTTTGACTCGATTGAATTTTTGAAAAAAATAAGGATCACGTTTTTTGCTCTGAGAAGCTCATGCATAATCTTCAAAAAAGGCAAAAAAAAATTTTCTCCAGCTTTTTCCACATTTTAAGTGCAGATAGTATATAAATTTCAGAAAAAAAAAATAAAATAAACTTACAAATAAAATTTTTATTATATTAATTTAATAACGGATAAAACATGGATACTTTTCCATTTGAAGACCGATATCTCGGCGAGAAGTGGACGTATTGAGGTCAATAAAAAAAAATTGAAGCTGAATTAACAAAGTATCCTATCATTATAACGATTAAGCAAAAATGAAATTTTCACGCTCGTAGACAAGAAAAAAAAAGTGGTAAAATTTTGAGAATTTTTCTGTTGCTGATTTTTCTATCATTACTCGAAAACTACTGACATTTAAAATTTTTGAAGTTATAATCCAAAAACTAGACACTTGGAGCTACAATTTCCTTTTTTCAAAATCCTTGTACGACCATTTCTCTCAAAGTTACGGCATGTCGAACATTGCCGAAAAATTTGGAAATTTTTTTTTGATCCTTTAATTTTTTCAGTAGTGTATTATCATAATATATTGCGGCAAAAGTCTCATCACCCAAGGATAGATAGATAGATAGATATTTCGTGTTTTACATTCATGATGATGTTTACACACAGTAAAAATATGTTCAAAATACATAATACATAATATCAAATACACTTAAAAACAAATCAATCACATGAAATCGGATTGCTTCAGCAATAAATACTCATCTATCGAGATGGAAGAACATTATAAATCTTAAAGGATACCTGGTTTACCCCAAAGATATTTTACATAAATAAATATCTTTGGTTTACCCACCCTATCATGTGTCAGTCGTGTTGAGTTGATGTTACGAAATGTTACAATTCAAAATTTTGGTGTTACAATTTATGAAAACCCAAGAACAACGCTACCCTTGGCAGCATAAAATCAATACCCCATCATTTCTATGTATAAACACTAAGTGTGAAGACTTATCCCAATATTTTGTTGATGAATGATTCTGATGGTTATATCTTGAAGCAATAAATAGTTTGATAGTGCAGAATTAGTGGTGAGACATCTTCACATATTTTCTCTTCAACTGGAAATTCATTTGGTGATTAAAATGAGTAAATGTGTAAATATTTCATTATTTTAGGAAACAGCCCAAATAGCATCAAATGGATCAACAATCATGTGACATTGCTAACAAAAAGTTTCCTCCGGATCATCTTAGAATCTTTGTTTACGAAGGAGACGTCAAGAAAGATCTCATTACAACGAAAGAAAAGATCAAACACCTTCTATTTGCCTTCAGTTCCATCGAAACCATAGAGGAAGACTTCCTTCAGTCACTACCAGACGTAGAAAACCTGATCCTCAACGGTAACCAAAAATTTCCAAAGTTAACCAAGTGTTTTTTCCAGAATTTTCCAAAAATAACCCTTATATACGTTCACAATAACGAAGATCTAGAAATCCAAGAAGATGCTTTAACAGACTTGGAAAAACTCAAGATACTGTCCATACAAGGTTTGAAATATAAGGAATTAAACGAAAACGTGTTCAAGGGTCTTGAAAATCTGAAAAGATTATCGATGGTCAAATGTGATATCTCCAGTTTATCGCAAAATACTTTCAAGCACAATCAGAACCTGGAAGAGATCAACCTTTCATCAAACAATTTAACAGGGTTTAAATCTGGAACGTTTGATGGCCTGGAGAAACTCAAAGAGCTTTCTTTGCAAAACAATAAGCTGGGTAACATTGATTGGTCACAGTTCAGTCCACTGCCATGTTTAGAGTACCTTGATCTATGTGATAACCAGATGACTAAATTCGATGTTGCCAAAATGAAGGAAATGTTCCCCAAAATCCAGAAAATTAACATTATGAGCAACTGCTTTACAGAGGAAGAATTGACGACGATAGAGAGTGAACTTATGGGTTAGGAATAAAGATTGAATAAGGTATTGTGTTTGATGTTATACATTTTACAATAAATGATTTATGTTGGATCTGTTGATTTTTTTTGAGAATGAGTGGGTAATTGTTGGGACTAATGAGAAGAAATAGTAATAAATTAATTATAATAATAAAAATAAATATGAATAAATTATTAATAATCAATCATAAAAGAAAATATGAATGGTTAAACTCATTATTATTGTCAGTTTGGTGGAATTAAAAAAGTTTTCGGATTAAATAAAAGAAGGTAAAATATTTTATTAATTAAACGATGAATTAAATATCTTAACAGTAATTTAATGACTTTTTAGTAGAAATCATGGGTGTGGAATAAATTTATATACTTGTATTTGTTTTTTTTTTAATGAATGTATGATTTTACAATTCAACTCTTTTATAAGACACAATACCACCATCATCCATTCACCTCAAAGTTCTGAGTGTTTTTTTATGTTTCAATTCTTGTACTGATACAGCGTGCCACCATATGCTAAGTCTGAATATTCTGCTCTGAGTGCTCGGCGTACACTTCTTGCTCTCACTTGAAGAAGAGAGCATAATATACAGTATTCGTTTTGAGATATTTCGTGCTCCTGAGCTGTACCAGTGCTTGTGCGCAGCCAATGGCAAGCCGTATCTCGAGCTTTTGAGTTACTCAGGAGCACGAAATATCTCAAAACGAATAGGCTAATAAAAGACCAGTTGAGCTCAAGAAGTGCACGCCGAGCACTCAGAGCAGAATATTCAGACTTAGCAATAGTACCGGAACTCGTCAATAATTTCTGTACGAAGAATTATAAAGGAGACTTTTTCACCTGTCTATTTTTAATTTCGGAAGCAATTTTTTGAGCGCTCGTTCTACATAAACGAGTGCTAAATCGTTTTGCCCTCGGTTTCGCCCAAATGTAATTTTCTAATTTTGAGCAGAAAATGGTCTCAAACGATAGGGTTAGACTCCCTGATGGCAAATTCGTGATCAAATTCAATTTTGTCGGTGGGGCCGTCCGACTTTCGAAGGGATTTGTGATCGACTTTTCGGTTGATGGAATAAAATATGAAATAGTGGCTGAGTGGTCCCGCACTTCAGTGGAGAGGGGGTAGGTTCTTTGGAGAAATGTAAAAAATGGGCGCCACGTGATATAAATTCCACTCAGTAGGATTATAATAATTATATCTTAAAAATCACGAAAATGATATTTGAATATTTTAATTATCGGCAAACTAATAAAGTTGTCTTCTCCGTATATAGGCCTATACAGGGTGATTTTTTTAATTGTTTCATTAGACGTTTTCGAGGAAGGAATTGTAAAACAGTTTCAAGATTTTGGATTTTCGTTTAAGAATGAACTTTAATCGTAAAATATTTTCAAGAGGAATCTACTTCCGGTTTCACCGGAAACGAATGTAACTTCGTTATTTCAAATGCAACACCCTGTCTTCGGCACAGCTCTGGCTTCACCTACCTATACCAGAAAGCTCCTGAAGCTGTCACAATCAGAGCTTCTTGTGATGGTGGGATTGCTGACGGGACAATGTCGGTACAAAAATCATTTATACCATATGGAGATCTCAGCAGATGAGATTTGCAGTCTTGTCTCTGTGGATCAGGAGCAGAAACAGCTGAATACGTGTTATGCAAGTGTCTAGAGATGCCTGAACAAAAATAACTCTTTTGGGGAAACTTTTCCTGGACACCTAGTCATAAACAACCCTGTTCAAATAATAAGAATGCAACAAAATAATATGACAGTTTATTGAGATATTTTGATGAATTTTATTTTTGTGATGGCAATATAAATGTCCAAAAAGGGAAATTAATACAGATCCTTCATCAAAGAAAACAGCGATGAAGTACTGTAACTCCAATATGGGGTGTCTACATTTTAAGTGGCTAAAATTGAAAACAAAAATTTGCAACAAAAATGTCATATAACACATGGTCGAAATATTCGGTTTTCCTCAATTTCGCATTTCTTGATTCCACGAAATATTTCGAGTTTTTGCTCTAAAATGATCATTATTCAGATTTCCTGGTAGTCTCATCAAATTTGACTACATATTCGGAAAGGGCAATAAATTCGCTACAAGATGATAAATTCTGTGTGCAAAGAAAACTCTTATTGCGGGCGTGGTAAGGAGATGAATATCACGATAATGAAGTTAACGAAATTAGTTTTATTTTTCAAATGGTTTTATCGATGCTGAATCAATAATTTTTAAGATACTTATTTTTTTTCAGTAAAAAATGCACCAAAATTGCATTCGTAAGTACACTGAATGAGGCATTTTTCACTGAAAGAAACATGTTATTAATTTTACATCGCTGAAAGCGTCCGAAAATAGGACAAAGGGTATAGCCGGGTTTCAATGGTAAATCTGCCCCCGCGGCCTTTTCGATTCATATTGAGGGGTTCGATTAGGCATTGATTGAAAATAATTCAGCCAACTTTTCAGCTTTTATCTCTAGCCATTTTTGAGATTTCTGTAAAAACACTTTTTTTTTATTTTTTTTCTCTTGTGAAATTCAAAATTTTCGAATGGTGATATTTTCTCTGGATTCTTTGCTATTTAAGGAATAAACCTATAATTTTTTTCATGAATTTCAGCTGAAAAATCGATTTTTAGAGAAAAAATAAAATTATAGTCATTTGTTTTTCGGTATTTTTCAAAAGTGTCCACCGCCATTTCTTAAAATGAAATGTCTTCTTTGCTCTTTTATACCCTGGAATTTTTTCACATTTTCGAAATTGGTGGAACATTTTGAAAAAAAAATTAGAACTGTTTCAATTTTAGAATTCAAGATATATCCATCAAATTTTGGTACCGTTGTATTCATATCGGTTCCCAGAACAATATTAGTGAAAAAAACAATTGGCTATCTGTCTTAGTTTGGAAGATATGGGCCCTCAAAGTCCGAAAAATATTTCACCCGAAAGTCACTTTTCTCACTACAAAAAACACTGAATTACCGCTTTATTAAGTTCAAAGCCAATGCCCCTCTGAACATTTCAACATGAAGATTTGATTCATTTCATTTCAGATATATTCAAAAATTATTGCAAAAACATTGCAAACATTTCGAAGGAAAGCTTGCCGTTTCTTATGGTAAATTGGCATTACGTCTTTCGGCGAGTGGCATTAGGAAATGATAGCGGGATTTGCCGGTATCATGCATCGTGTCATATTCACGCGAAATAATTCGCGGTAGTGCCAAACTTACCATAAGAAACGGCGGACTTTTCCTCGAAATTTTTCGATGGTTTTGCAATAGTTATTGAATATATATGAAATAAAATGAATCAAATCTTCCTTTTAAAATGTTCAGAGAGGCTTTAAACTTAAAAAAGCAGGAATTCGGTGTTCTTGGAGGCCCTTATCTTCCAAACTATGACAGATAGCCAATTGTTTTTTTCATTAATATTGTTCAGGGAGCCAATATGAATACAACGGCATCAAAATTTGATGGATATCTCTTGAATCCTGAAATTAAAAGAGTTTTAACTTCTTTCAAAATGTTCCACCAATTTTAAAGATGTGAAAAAATTCTAGCGTATGAAGGACCAAAGAAGACACTTTATGTCAAAAAATGGTGGTGGACACTTTTGAATAACACCGAAAAACAAATGACTATACTTAATTAAATTTTTTTTCTAAAAACAGATTTTTGAGCAGAAATTCATAAAAAATTATACGTCTATTCCTTTGATAGCAGAGAATCAACAGAAAAAATCATCATTCGGAAATTTTGAATTTCACAAGAGAAAAAAATAAAAACTAAAAAAGTGTTTTTCCCAGAAATCTCCGAAATGGCTGGAATAAAAAGCTGAAAAGTTGTCTGAATTAGTTTCATTCAATGCCTAATCGATCCTCTCAATATAAATCGAAAAGGCCGCGGGGGCAGATTTACCATTGAAACCCGGCTATACCCTTTTGTTAACTTCAGAATCGTGATATTCGTCTACTTACTACGATCGCAATCAGAGTTTTTTCTGCACACAGACTCTCTTATCTTATAGAAAATTTAATGCCCTTTCCGACCATATGGTCAAATTTGATGAGACTTCAAGGAAAACTGAATAATGGTCAATTCAGAGGAGAAATTGGAATATTTCGTACAATCAAGAAATGTTAAATTGAAGAATAACCGTCAATATTTCGTCCATGTGTTATAAAACTTTCTTGTTTCAAATAACACGTATGATCTCCCTTGAAATTTGGACACTTTAAAAGTAGACACCCTGTAAATCCAGAACACATCAAAAGGTGACAATAATTCTCAAAATAACCTCAAATTCGCAACGCATCTTGCAAAAGGTCGAAAATCGGCACAACTTTTCACAGGTGGAACTTTGGACAAACATTCCTCTACGTATTTTTCTCTCTTTCTCCCATATCCCTGGACCTGTCTATCAACTGCTTGAGAAATGTCATGTTCAACCTTCCATCTTCGTATATTAGATCGTCGTTCTCCGAACTGCACTTCAGATAACAGAGCATCTTGTCCGAGGGATCTCCAGGATTTCTTGAAAAAGATTCGAAGTCATCGTCCTGTATATCGAACTCAGCCGAACAGTTTCTGGGCTGAAACAGAAGGAAAGTTAAACGAACAATATTAATAATAATATGTTAAGCCTTTATTTCGAACAGGTGTGATACCCAATTACAGGAATTCGATAATAAAATAAAAATAATTAACTTTGAAAAGTAATAGCATATCATGAACGCAATCTAACAGTACAATAAAAAGCTGAAAGATAAATGGACCATACAACCTCAACAAACAGTGTTTTGGCTATGAAATGAAAAAAAAGTAAGAGAACTATGAGATATTAAGATAAAGATAAAATGACAAACAAAAAAATTCTTGTTTATTCATGCTGAAAGCACTGATTACTTCCTCTTCACTCTTTGAGATGTTAGCAGTGGTCCTACATCAGGGCCTTCATGCAAGTTTCTCCGAGTAATGGAAACACCCAATTTTTTGCGGCTGTGAAGCCAAGTGATTTTAAGATAAAGAAAAAATGACAAACAAAAAAATTCTTCGCCTTTAAGGAGGCTAACCTAACAAATTTTGAAACATAGATAAATGAAAATAGTAATCATCGAAATGAATACAATCTTCAATTTATAGGCTCACAGAACCTTTTCATGCGGACTGGGATGATTTATTCAAGATGTGAGCCTATAAATTGAAGATTGTATTCATTTCGATGATTACTATTTTCAATTATTTATGTTTCAAAAATTTGTTAGGTTAGCCTCCTTAAAGGCAAAGAATTTTTTTGGTTGTCATTTTTTCTTTATCTTAAAATCACTTGGCTTCACAGCCGCCAAAAATTGGGTGTTTCCATCACTCGGAGAAAGTTGCATGAAAGCCCTGATCTAGGACCACTGCTAACATCTCAAAGAGTGAAGGGAAGTAATCAGTGCTTTCAGCATGCGATCTGTGATGATTGAACTTCTCATTTGACACTACTCACTACTAGATGTCACCATCTGTAAAATACTACTCGATAGAGTCTTACAAGTAGTCTTAAATGTAGAAGTTTTTCAATAGAATGTTGTCTCTGAGGGATATGGGACACTGACGAGGCCTAATGAGGCCAAAACCGGTCTGTCTCTTCCCTCATTGACAACATCTTGAATAAATCATCCCAGTCCGCATGAAGAAGGTTCTGTGAGCCTATAAATTGAAGATTGTATTCATTTCGATGATTACTATTTTCAATTTATCTATGTTGACCCGAACTCCGCCCTGCGACGTTCGGGTCAGCGGCAGTATCGTGCGGAAAAATACCACTTTCCGCACTTTTTAGGAAAATAACTATTTCATGAAATATCGTGATTCTGAATAATTTATTGGAATTTCGAAACGAATAGAAAGTATACAAACGCCAAATTCCAAGTCAATTAGAAGTGTCAATTATTTAGAGAGAAATAAAATAACCAGCAATCACCAACAGAATTGCCAACCCATTTTGCCTCCAACAAACCCCTTCCCCTCAGATACGCTCTCGCCCATAAGATCGCCTATTCTATAACCCTCTCATTTAAGAAACCTGCTAATGATATCGAAAACTAACCTTGAATTCTGGAATGCATCCCTCAACAGCCTTCATATCCTGACAACTCTGTATGGGGGGAATATTGGAAAAACAGTCCATAATTTGAGATTTCATTGTGTTGTTTATGAGGTACATTTCGTTCAAGTGTTGATCCAAGAACTCTTTATTCCATTTCCCATCCTGTTTCAAAGATCCGTCTTTTTGGTGACAGCACAACATGAAGCAAAGAAATTTTTCATCAGTACCTGTTTGATAATTGATCCATTTCTCTAAGTCTTCGTCTGATAATTGGTTTGTTCTTGCACACTCTGCTACGATTCTTTCTCGGTCAACCTTAAACAAATGAAATCATAAGGAAGGTGATACAAATAAGGCCTACTTAATTTGAAACACTCGTATCTCGATGAATTATTCGAAAAAGGTGATAGATTAAGGCACGGTATTATTTTTTCGAATTTCAAAGAAAATATTAAATGAATAAGTTTTATCTCAACGCAAATCACCTGAAACCAGATCATTCTGAAACATTAGCTCAAGGCCTTTTTGAAACATAGTGAATTAATAAAGCCTATACATATACAGGGTGTTTCATCATAAACTGGACAAACATATTTTACAAATGAATTCTTCCATAGTATGTTCTCTCGAGATTAAGAAATGTAAAATAAAATAAAACACACTATTACTGTTTATTAAAATCTTTGGCAAAGATTTTTAATAAACAGTAATAGTGGTTTATTTTATTTTACATTTCTTAATGGACAAACATATATTTCGTGTAGAGGACATCGGGAGAATCATTTTTGCCTTATACAATATATCCCGTTTTCGAAGCATAAGCGAGATACAGGGTGTCAAACGTTATTTTTGAGCAAGATTCTTATGAGTGTGGTCAGTTATGTATAACACTTGGTGTAACGGTTTTGGTCAAATCTCAGTATTTTTGGGTCCTCTATCCAGAAAAGTTGACGAACTCCGAAAAAAATTACAAAATGGCGGAAAACCTGCAATGTTCCAAAATTTTTTTTGCGGTTGTCAAATTGACTTTTGTTTTCTGAATGAACACAATTCTCTAAGACTTTCTGTGAAAAAATTTTTTCAAAAATCGAACACAAATTTTTTTTTACATGTCTACAGCGATGAAAAAATTTCACTCGAAATGGAGGAAATTTTGTACAATTGTACTTCTTGAATTATCAATCATGAATATGAAAACAGAATCGTAAAATATAGAACGGTTTCGTTACTACAGTCATTCAAATTTTTCGTTCGGACCTCTGAAATATTGAAAATAAAATTGTTTTGGGTTCTAGAATCAAAATGATTAAATTATTGATATGTCTAAACATTTTAGATGAATTTAAACGAAAAACATCAGTGAAACTTAGTTGGGACTCGAAACGACGTAGGTATTAAATAGGGAAATTGTACTGTTCTAAGGATATTAATATTCGTTGCCAGGCAACAGTAGTTCGTAGTTCATACAGTTTGACTGGTATTTTAATTTCAGTGAATATAATTTAGCCAGTAGTCAAACTCTATGAACTACAGACTACCATTGCCTGGCAACGAATATTAATATCCTTAGAACAGTACAATTTCCCTATTTAATACCTACGTCGTTTCGAGTCCCAACTAAGTTTCACTGATTTTTTTCGTTTAAATTCATCTAAAATGTTTAGACATACCAATAATTAATCATTTTGATTCTAGAACCCAAAACAATTTTATTTTCAATATTTCAGAGGTCCGAACGAAACATTTGAATGACTGTAGTAACGAAACCGTTCGATATTTTACGATTCTGTTTTCATATTCCTGATTGATAATTCAAGAAGTACAATCATACAAAATTTCATCCATTTCGAGTGAAATTTTTTCATCGCTGTAGACATGTAAAAAAAATTGTGTTCGATTTTTGAAAAAATTTTTTCACAGAAAGTCTTAGAAAATTATGTTCATTCAGAAAACAAAAGTCAATTTGACAACCGCAAAAAAAATTTGGAACATTGCAGGTTTTCCGCCATTTTGTAAATTTTTTTTCGGAGTTCGTCAACTTTTCTGGATAGAGGACCCAAAAATACTGAGATTTGACCAAAAACCGTTACACCAAGTGTTATACATAACTGACCACACTCATAAGAATCTTGCTCAAAAATGAAGTTTGACACCCTGTATCTCGCTTATGCTTCGAAAACGGGATATATTGTATAAGGCAAAAATGATTCTCCGATGTCCTCTACACGAAAATATATGTTTGTCCAGTTTATGATGAAACACCCTGTATAGTCCGTTCACGAAAGTTCTATCGCATAGTAGGCGTTTGTTTATTTATCTGAAGTTGGCAGTATTTACTGTCATAACGTGAAATAAAGTCAACGTTGCCGAATGTACCCAGCTTGAGAGTTATCAGAGAACTCTTTGCAATATTGACAACATTGCGTATCAATCTGACAAGTAAATAAACAACATAACCTAAAATTTTAATATACACAGTGGAATATGCAAAATTGTCATGGTCAACCGAGGGCTCAAACTTTCGTGAACGGACGATATACTCAAATGTCTCAAATCATTGGAATGCACAAGACATACACTTGACATAATATGAATGTCTATGTTTCTATGTTCCAGTAGAGTATTTACATTTCTCGTATTGCTTCTGAATACTTTGTGTTCGGTTGCCCATGACAATTGCACCTTAAAATATGCATAATTTGATTATTGAAATGGTTCATTATTGTTAATTTCGTATTCGTTTAATCCACCTTCTATTTTGAGACCCTGCCTGTATAAATAATATTTAGTGTTTCATGGAACACTTGTTCTCATGTGTTTTTCAGATTTCGACCCTATGGCCACGAAATTTTGAATGAACATTCAGCATATTGATCACCATTCACGAAATAAAATCCACTCGAATCGGATTTCTTTTTATCTACTATACAAAAATAAGTCGGGTTTTCCTCCCTGACGCTTTAACTCCAGAACGCACGAACCGATTTCAACGGTTTTGCATTCGTTGGAAAGTTCTCGGGCTCCGCTAGGTTTGTAGCAAAGAAAATTCAGGAAAAAATTCAAGATATCGAGAAGACGTAGGAAAATTGGTACATTTCTGAAAATGTCATTATTTATGACATCGAATTCAATGACAACTGTCAAGTCTCCTTTCGAGAGGGAAGTGCTTCCAACAATTTCCTCATTTCAGAAGAAAAAGGCCAGATCCGAATCAAAAAAGGTACGAATATCGTTTTCGAGTAGTTCTATAACGTTAATTAACGAAGACATTCGTTGCAGGAATTCTGAAATAACCAGGAAGAAGAAAATATTTTTGACATAGGTACGTCTCATGTGAACATTTGTTCGTTTCGAGTGGAAAACGTTATTTGAATAGGTAAGTCCATATGAAATCATCAACTTCAACGTTCATTCAACGAACTCCTAACATTTCAGCGATCAAAAGCATCATTTCAGGTCGCAGTGATATTTGAGGTTTCTACTAAACCGAATTTCCCTGACAAATAACGTAATGAGAACAAAATTCGGGGATTTTTCGTATTTTAGGAAAGAATACGCCAGGAAATGATATCAAACTGTATGTATTATGATAATTATCGATATTTCAATATATTTTTTCGATTTCCTGATATGTTTACATGTTAAAACCCGTTGAAGTCTGAAATAAACAGTGTTCACGTGTAACAAGGCAAGTGGTGTAACGACTAACGTCTAGGTGTGTGGACCTGGTAGTGTACCGGTTTCGAAACCCCATGGTGGCATGTTCTGTTTATTCTGGATAAAAAGTATTTTTTTCAGGTTCAAAGAAAGCTGATGAGAATAATTCAAAATTTTCATGTGCATGTTTTATACAGGTACGTTTTAGATATATACAGGGTGTTTTTTAAATCTATCAATTATTTCACATTTCTACATTATAACAGAAAGCTTTCAATGAAATTGAAGGGGCTTTTGAATTTCGAGTGATTCGTTATAGGAGGTGGAATTTTAAATATAGATACTATGCTTCGGATTCATACGGGTGCTCCTATAAACATGTCGAATATTTTGAATTTCTGCATTATCACAGAGACATTTCCACAGAAACGAAGAAGTTTTTGAATTTCAAATGATTTACTATCGATGGTGGTTTGATTTATACAGGTCTCTTCATAAAAATGCCAAATATTGTAATTTTCTACTTCCTAACACGAACATTTGTATTACTTTTCCCATAAATGTTCAATAGACGCTCTGAGTATATACAGGGTGTGTAGTGTAGTCAGACAGATACCAAGGAATATATCAAATATCTATGAACATCAATAACCAATGATGATCTATCGAGGTATACAAAACGGTTCGAAAGACCTACTGTTCATCTGATCTATCGGTTCAATTGATCTACCGGTTAAATTATCCTACTTAGAAAGGTAGATCTACCGGTTTCACAAATCTACTTAAAAAGGTAGATCTACTGGCCTGACTAGAAAATCATTGTTTTTTACATGGCAGTTATACTTTATACGTGTTCACGAGTTGGAAAACCATCCGCTTTGTTTGTGTTTACGTCAGGCCAAAAAACAAAAATATGGTTTACCAAAGAGCATTTCAAAAAAACGGATAGTTTGCGGAAACGTATAACGCTTCGATTCAGTATTTACTTTGGATTCTCTTTCATTTACTTAGAGAAGTTTAACTAAGTAACACTTCATTTTTGTAATCGAAATGAATTTATTACTGTTGTTCCTTTGAAATAAAAAAAAATTTTCTTCATTTTTTCATCACCAAACGAAATGTTACAGAAAACGAAGCCATCTGGTGGCGAAACGGAGTTCGCCGGGTTTGCTAGTGGAATATAAAGTTTCTTCTTTTCAATATTCCAATTGAATTTTCTATGGTTCTGTTCTCACTATGACCACAAAACTTTGCATGAGGCTTATTATAATAATCTGGCATATGGCTCCAACATTTCATTTCGATTGGTTTTGTTCTGTCTTAAATATTGAGGAACATAATTTTGAATGCCAATATTTTATGGAACCCTGTACGATTTGGCTGGTTAACGAACTTAACCGAGGCATTTGAGACAATCCCTTAGAAAGTTATGTGCTAACGGCTGGATGGCTTCACGGACATTGAATTTGACCACAGATTCGTCATCAGGGAGTCAAACTTTTTCGCTTGAGACCTTTTCCGGCTCAAAATTCCAAAATTGCAGACATTTGGGTAAACCGTTTTAGCACTCGTTTAAGTAGAACGAGCGCACAAAAATTGTAATTCGCTAACAGTTCGACCGACCTGTCAAAGATACCTATTTCACGATGTGTCGCCAAAATCTTAAGAGATGTGTATAATTTTTTTTCTTCAACACCGGATGGCGCTATGAAAATTTTTTACTAAACAAACCCAAATTATTTTTCAGTTTTCTATCTATCGTAGAGAGGATATCACCTCTTTTTGAAACAATCTATATTTATATTCAAAAATATTTTTTTTTCCTTTTCGAGGGAACATCACAAAATTTTGCACAAGTGATTGAATGGTTATTAAGTAGCTTAATACAGGGTGTTTCATTGTAAAACGGAAAAAAGTGGAGGATGAATAAAGCACTTCTAGCTGGCTCCGAATATACATTATTTTATTGGTCTAAAAAGTTTCAGAGATACAGGCTGTTTCATCAATATGGTCGATTTCTTTGAGGGGCCATAACTTACGAACCACTCCTAATTTTTTATTATTTTTGGTACGAACACAAGCGACCTGACTATCTGTCACTTTGGAAATCCAGCTCCGGATTAACAGAAATTTCAAATGCCTTCGCATCCTGAAAATAACACCTTCATTTCGAATTTTCGAAATACGATGATGTTTTGAAACAGCATAAAAACCTGAAGCAAACTATGTACTTTTCGCATCCGCGCATATTCTTTGTCTCATATCTTTTCAGGCTCTCAAACTATTCGACCGAATGATTTCAAATTTGAAAATTTTGTCACCCTTTACGGTTGCCATCTTTCAATATTTCAGAAATTAAATAAATCAGATCCGGACTAGCAAAATTTCGGACTTTTTCTATTTTCATGAATATCGGAACACCCTGTACGTGAACATCATGTTTTTATTTCATTTTCGTAACCAAAAACAATCACTTAATGAGAAAAATCCAAGATCTCTGCTTGGAACGGTCATACAGGGTGATCAAGAAGTGATCAAAAAACATTACCTTATGAGTGAAGTTTCAAAGTTCAATAGCACTCAAACTATTCGACCGAAAGATTTCAAATTTAGATGTTTTGTCCTTAGACTATATCCCCCCTACTTAGTCTAAGGTTTTGTCACCCTTTAGGGCCTTCACGATGTCCATCTTTCAATATTTTAGAAATTGAATATATCAGTTCAGGACTAGAAAAATTTCAGACGTTCTCTATTTCCGTAAATATTGGAACACCCTGTACGCGAATATTATGTTTTTCTTTCGTTATCGTGACCACAAAGAATCAGTTCATAATAAAAATTTTAAATCTCTGCTTGGTAACTTTATACAGTACAGTACAATACAGTACAATAAACATTTCCTTGAATGAATCTGTACTTCACATTAAAAATTATTTCAAATTCTATAGTTTTGTCAGGGGCGTAGTGACCGGTGTTCGGCGTGTTCGAAGAACACGGGCCTGGCCCGGGCTTGGTACGACTATACTATTTTTTCTTGCAGAATAAATCCTTCATTTTGTACTAAAACCAACTTATCTCCGGAACTCTAGTTAAAATTATCAATTCATATCAGAAATATGATTGTTAATAAAATTTACCATATCGCACACAAATGAAAACGTTGAATCAACAATTCCTTATTTATATTTATATTCTTCTGGTGAAAATTGCTATCCCCGTAATCAATTTTGCGGCCTGGACAAATCGTACCGAACTCTCTGCATGAAGCGTGGCGGCATTCTGTTTAGGGGATAATTACATTACATTAACGTCACCAGATGATCGCTTTATTGGGGCGGCTTCTTTGATGTAGGATTCTTTATGTACATAAGGAAATTTTTTTTTTTCTAGGGGGAAAATGCGAAATCATTCATTTCACTTCTACTCGAATTTGAAACGACGTTGTGCTTGTGAATGTGTTCAGAGTGAAAGTTCTCATAATTCTTGACTTTTTTTAGTGTTTTTTGAATTTCTGGACTTTAAGTGTTATTGAAGGTGAGTTCTATAATTCATCACGTGGCTGATTATTTCGTTAGGCGCCTCTCTTAATATGACAAAATGCGGGTCAGTCTTTGGGGATTGCTGATAGAATTGAAAACTAAGTGAATTGTGAATTTTATCGTCGAGTTATCAGATTATTATTTTCAAATAATTTTCGGTATATAATCAAGGATAAATGTTCGAATTGGTAATTGGTCACTAACACTTCTTATAAACCAAAAATAATTAGAAAAAAAGAGCCTAATGGCTCGACGATATAATTCACAAGTTACTTCGTTACTTGTCTCAAGAAATCTTGCTAGAATTATTTTCAATTATTTCTATAGAAAATGAAGTTGCCCGAACATTAAGTATAGCTAATATTGTGACAAATTTTGCAAATTCGAAAGCGCGCAAAAAAAGTTTTGATTGCGCTTTGTTTTTACCTATTTTTTGTGTTTATTATATTAATAATATATTTATATGTTAATTTGGTTTTAATATTATTTTGTTTTTGTTTTCATTTTGCTTATAGTTGTTATTGTTGTAGTTGTTATTTGTTAGTTGGTTATATTTATATGTGGAAGGTGTACCCACGTACTTTGTATTTTCACTATTCTGATATAAGTGACAAATAAAATGTGGTTTTATTTTGTCCTTATCTAATTTTTTAATTATGTAACCAGCAGGCAGCGCTGCTAGTGAGGGTAGGAGCCCGGAAAATATCTTGAACACAGGCCCGTGGTGGCGTTACTACGCCACTGAGTTTTGTCACTCTTCCTGGCTGACCTCCTAAATTTCTTCTTAAATTGAAAAAACAGAAACCGGTCTTGAAAATTCCGGTGATATTGGATCAGCCTGTGCGTGACATTACGATGTTACGACTGAAAAAGAATATAACTATTGTTAAGTGAAGTCAGGGGCCATCCATAAAGTACGTCACACTAATTTCATGAGTTTTTGAGCCCCCCCCGTCCTTGTCACAGGTGGTCACATTTCTGAGGCCCCCCTCCCTAGTGTTACGTCACATGTTTTGCAATGCAACATCGAAAAATTATTGAATTGAAACAGCAGTTCCGAAATTAGTTTTATTTCCATTTAAATTAATTCTTTTTTATGAAATCAACAAAATATCAAATATTTGAAACAATAACAAAAAATAACTAATGAATAATGAATTAACTATTATGTATATGCTGTTTTTTTATCAGTCGCACTGTATGTTCGTATAATCTACGGTAAATATTACCTAAATCTATCTTTCTGTTCATTTTGAACTTGATTTATTAAACTACACTACTGAAAAAAATTAAAGGATCAAGAAAAAATTCCAAATTTTCATCAATTTTCAACATGCCGTAACTTTGAGAGGAATGGTCGTACAAGGAATTTAAAAAGAGGAAGTTGTAGCTCCAAGTGTCTAGTTTTTGGATTAGAACTTCAAAAATTTTAAGTTTCAGTGGTTTTCGAGTAATGATAGAAAAATCAGCAACAAAAAATTCTCAAATTTTTCCACTTATTTTTTTCTTGTCTACGAGCATGGAAATTTTATTTTTTAATAATCGTTATAATGATGAGATACTTTGTTATTCAGCTTTAGTTTATGTTTTTATTGACCTCAATACGTCCACTTCTCGCCGGGATATCGGTCTTCAAATGGAAACGATCCATTTGTCTTTGATTATCGATTTCTCAGCAACCAATGATGGAACAGAAACTGAAGGAGGGTTCAAGACACCTTAAATGAACTCCCATTATTGAACAACCATTGCTTATTCATAGGAATTTTTTTTCTTCATGTCACATCAATATAAAAATTAACAAAAAAAGGGCTTTGGTGGTTTCTTGGAAATCTACCGCTGGATCAAAAATGTTGAGGAAACCAATACTATTAAGTGTGACTTTCACAGTTCAATATGTTGATAAAAACCTTACGAAGAGCCAACTCAATCCAAGAGCCGTTTTTTGTTAGACAGGATTGAATTTTTGAAAAAAAATAAGGATCAAGTTTTTTGCTCTGAGAAGCTCATAATCTTTAAAAAAGGCAAAAAAGAATTTTCTTCAGCTTTTTCCACATTTATTTGCAGATAGTACATAAAATTCAAAAAAAGAAAAATAAAATAAAATTTTTATTAATTAATAACGGGTTTGCCACCCTGTTTTCAATAACGGCTCTCAAACGTTCAGCCATGTTAATGGATCCTTTTAAATTTGAAGACCGATATCTCGGCGAGAAGTGGACGTATTGATGTCGATAAAAAAAATAAATTGAAGCTGAATTAACAAAGTATCCATCATTATAACGATTATGCAAAAATATTTCCATGCTCGTAGACAAGAAAAAAATAAGTGGTAAAATTTTGAGATTTTGTTGTTGATGATTTTTCTATCGTTACTCGGAAACCACTGAAAACTTAAAATTTTTGAAGTTCTAATCCAAAAACTAGACACTTGGAGCTACAATTTCCTTTTTTTTAAATTCCTTGTACGACCATTCCTCTCAAAGTTACGGCATGTTGAAAATTGCCAAAAATTTTGAATTTTTTTCTGATCTTTAATTTTTTCCAGTAGTGTATGTTTATATCCACAAAATAGCACAACTAAAAAACGACGTCGTTCACTCAGCGAAAGCAAATTGGCGAATGAAAGATAGAAACAAAAACATTACATACGCGAGGTGCGGTGCGTTTAGCGGCATTAGTCAAAGGGCTCGTCGGCGATCGGCACGTGTCAGAAGCGGCTATGAACTTGTCAACAAAACAATTTAAACCGTATTGCCCTAAAGATAGAGTTGGACATATTTTTTAGTTTAATTACATTTTAAATTACGCGATTAGTACCTCTAGATTTTGAAATGTGATGTCACGAAACTTAGGACCCCTCCCACCCCTTGTCACACCATGTGTCCACACTTTGTCGACCCCCTCCCTCCCCCTTTATGTGTGACGTACTTTATGGATGGCCCAGAGTTCAGATTAAGAAATCAAATCAAAAAGAAGAGTGTTCACTAATGAAACTGATTCATTCAAAGAAAAATTTCAACCAATAAACTGGATAATGAATAAAACAAAAAAAACAAATGAGTTGAACTGAAAAATTCGAAGTAAAAGTAATTTCATGGATAAGATCAGATTTATCGAACTATCAAATTCAACTCATGAGGTAATGTTTCTAGATCACTCTGTATGACAGTGCCAAGAAGAGATTTAAATTTTTCTCATGAATTGATTCTTTGTGGTTTACGAAAATGAAAAAAAAACAATGTAGGTTTTTCACTATAATTTGACCCCCCCTTCAACTTTGTTACTGAAGGAGATACAAAAAAAATGTTTCGTATAAAAGTTTCACGAAATTAACTGAGTTTTTTGATTTGCGTCCAGAAAATGAAATATATACAGGGTGACCAATATATTGATGGCAACTTCATTTTTTCAAATGGAATTTGATCTCTGGATTGGTGATGGCGCACCCATTTTATGGTCACCAAATAGTCCCGATTAACACCGTTGGACACGTTTCATAAACCGTTCTGAAGGAAAAAAATTTACTTCAGCAATAATGACAATCAATGAAAGCGGAGAATAATATATAATGATATAAAATCAACCAATATTAAACCCATAATTCGCAACGAATCCCGTCAAGCACAAGAATAATGTTAATATTGTAATGATTAGAAACAAATTTTGAAGCTTTAATTTCTGACTTGAATCAGAGCCATAATAATGCTATCAAAAATAGTCTAAACAACTTGGGACAACTATGAACTATGTGTATTGAATGAAGGGTGGTCATTTGAGCAATTCTTTAGTTGATGTTATTCTTGCCATACTACCATAGTTTATCATTTTTCATTGGTTAAGTAATTGTTAAGTATTCATTTTAAAAATAATATTTTAAGTAAATTGTTTCGATATAAAGAATTCGTAGGTATTTCACATATTTTTTTATTCGGTTGTCATCATTCCAAACCTTTGAAACTCTGAAAACTGAAGGGACACATCCACATACGCATTTATATTCGAGATCAGGAGGAAATACCCTATCAAAAAAGGAAGTATATACAGGACAGGGTGTCCCATTTGAAAAAATATAGTTGCATTCAATGTTGTTCACCTGTAAATCTTCCATTGACGTTATTATAACTCCCAGAAATGAGCATTTTCAGTAAACGCACTCTGCCACTTGTAAAAATGATTACAGATCTTGGCAGGTGGTTCTTAAAATTTGAAAATCCGTGGTTCTCAGAATAAAAAGGGATAGACAAAAATATGTTACAATTCGAAATGGGGAAGAAAGAGCTAGCCAAGCATGGAAAAATATACAGGGTGTTCCATTTGAAAAATGAAGTTGCCATCAATATGTTGGCCACCCTGTATATATTTCAGTTTCTGGACTCATATCAAAAAACCTCAGTTGATTTCGTGAAAACTTTTATACGAAACATTTTTTCGTATCTCCTTTAGTAACAAAGTTAAAGGGGGGGGTCAAATTATAGTGAAAAACCCGCGTACACTTAAAGGGTGATCCAATATCAACGAAAATAGAGAACGTCTAAAATTTTTCTAGTCCGCATCTGATTCATTCAATTCATTTTCTGAAAAATTGAAAGAAGGCAATCGTTAAGGGGTAACAAAATTCAAATTTGAAATCATTTGGTCGAATAGTTTAATGCCCGATTTCACCGTTCGTCTAATCAACGTTTAAGCCCTGAAATGACGTTTCATCAATGGAA
>CM024243.1:42168235-42219137 GCA_013421045.1 Propylea japonica | reverse complement strand
ATATTTGCTAATAGCACAAAATGAATTATTTTTATTCGAAATAATGCATTTATTACAAAACATATTTTGCCTTCAAACGAATCTCTGATTAACTATCGATCGAATAACAATCAAATTAATTTATTTCAAATACATATAAGACCCTGTCTCGTAAGAAATATTCCACCAAAATATATCATTCGATTTGATTGTAATAGGAATAATCATTGATTTCGAAATGAATAAGTCATGTCATACGATGTATGTAATTACTGGAGAATATGGTATGAAATTTAATATCATAATAATAATGAATTGAGGAAAAGTTGAGATTAAGAATGTTATATCAAACATGAATACCCTCATGGTAAACTTTAGTTGCCTATTTAGTTGTAGCGATATTTGCTTTAGCACAAAATGAATTATTTTATTCAAAATAATGAAAAATGTATAATATGCAAAAAAATATTCTCCTTACAAATCTCTGATTATTATCGATGGAATTACAGTCGAAATAATTTATTTCTAATACATATAAGACCCTTTCTCGTAAGAAATATTCCACCAAAATAATCATTCGATTTGATTGTAGAATATGAATAATCATTGATTTTGAAATAAATAAAGTCATATTATACGATTGTATGAAATTACTGGAGAATATGGTATTGAATTTAATATCATGAATTGAGGAAAGTTGAGATTTGAATTTATATGCAAACATGAATACCCTCATGATAAACTTTAGTTGGCTATTTAGTTGTAGAGATATTGGCTAATAGCACAAAATGAATTATTTATTTGAAATAATGCATGTTATGATAAACATATTTTCTTCACGAATCTCTGATTAACTATCGATCGAATAACAATCAAATTAATTTATTTCAAATACATATAACCCTGTCTCGTAAGAAATATTCCACCAAAATATTTCATTCGATTTGATTGTAGAATAGGAATAATCATTGATTTCGAAATGAATAAAGTCATGTCATACGATTGTATGAAATTACTGGAGAATATGGTATGAATTTAGATCATAATAATAATGAATTGAGGAAAAGTTGAGATTAAGAATGTTATATGCAACATGAATACCCTCATGGTAAACTTTAGTTGCCTATTTAGTTGTAGAGATATTTGCTTATAGCACAAATGAAATTATTTTATTCGAAATAATGCATGTTATGACAAACACATTTTTTTTTTACGAATTTCTGATTAACTATCGATCGATTAACAATCAAATTAAGTTATTTCAAATACATATAAGATCCTGTCTCGTAAGAATATTTCACCAAAATATTTCATTCGATTTGATTGTAGAATAGGAATAATCATTGATTTTGAAATGAATAAAGTCATGTCATACGATTGTATGAAATTACTGGAGAATATGGTATGAAATTTAATATCATAATAACAATTAATTGGAGAAATTTGCTATTTAGAACGCTATGCAAACATAATACCCTCATGATAACTTTAGTTGCCTATTTAGTTTAGGAATATTTGCGAATATTACAAAAGGAATTATTATTATTGAAATTTAGATTGTCGCAAGTATTATTCAAATTTCGAATTCAATTCAATTATAAACATGCAGTTTAATTGCTAAATAATAATAATTGTTGCATTAAAGTAATTTGTATATGCGAAAAAAGCATGAATCTCATGAATTGTATAGATAACTTACCTATATTTTAGTGATTCCATATTTGTTTTCAGTATAAACTTGTAAGAATTGTTCGGTCTAAATTTATAGAAAATGAATTATCGGTATATTATTATGAAACTATTATATCTGTTCGAAACTCGTGATATTTTAGAATTATTCATTTTGAATAGAAATGGAATTTGTTGAGGCTTGTTGTGATTGAATCTGCAAATAAGGAGCACCGATTCAAACAGCTCAGTATTGAATCACTCGAGGTATCAACAAATATTATTTTATAATTGAATGAATAATTTGTATTAAATATTCATCTGAAATTAATATGAAAATAGGAAAAAAATATAATTATTACCTTGAGTTGTTTCCGGTTTTGAAGGTTTTTTCTTTCCTTTCTTTATCGTCCATTTTGGTCTTGTTTTTTAATTTTTTTTATTTTGGGTTCAAGTGAATCTAAAATAATATTTCATTTAATAATTACATAAATAATCAGAATAGGGGTCCAAATTTGATTGATATGTGATATGTTGTTCAAGCTCGCACTGATGCAAAAAATAGTTATTATTCTCCCTTCGTTACTTTGGTTATCTCTTAGTTGAACTACTTTTTTGTTATTAAATATAGTTTTAGTTTGATTAAATATAAAATTTTCAACTTACAATTTTTTCATTTGATCATAAAAATATTATTATAATTAGTTCCAAAAAAATTCGAATGATATGTATTTGTATGGACGACTTTAATTTGAAATTCATAATCATGTATAATACCTTTTCTATATAACTTTTCGTTGGTAAGTAAAATTTCACCAGAATAATTTGTTCGGTTTGAATGTAGAATATTTATAATCATGTCTTTTGAAATAAGCAAAGTCATGTTATACGATTTTATCAAATAGTTGTATGAGAAAATGTGAATTATAATATTGTATCAATGATGAATTGAAAAAAGTTGGATTTAAACGCTATGCAAACATAAATGCCCTCATGATAACTTTAGTTGCATATCTAGCTATAGGAATAATTGCGAATATTACGAAATGAATTTTTTTGATTTGAAATGATGAAACATGTCTGTTATGAAAAATTATATTATTCTCCTTCCGAATCTCTGATTAACTATCAATGGAATTACAATCAAAATAATTCATTTTGAATACATATAACACCCTTTCTCGTGAGAAATATTCCACCAAAATAATTTATTCGATTTGATTGTAGAACATGAATAATCATTGATTTTGAAATAAACAAAGTCATGTTATACGATTGTATGAAATTATTTGTGAATAAAGTGTCGAATATAATATCATAATAACAATGAATTGAAGAAAAGTTGCGATTTAGAATAACATGCAAACATAAATAATTTTATGATAACTTTAGTTGCCTATGTAGTTATAGGATATTTGTGAATGTTACAAAATTAATTATTTGATTTGAAATAATGCTTGTTATAAAAAACATATTCTCCTTACGAATCTCTGATTAACTATCGATGGAATAAAAATCAAAATAATTTATTTCTATACATACATACAGGGTGTCTGGTGAGGAAATGGGACAACGTTTAGGTGGTGATGAGGGATGTCTCAAAGAGTGAGAAAAGCCATGTGAAATCATCTGAGGTACATGTTTCCTGATATACAGGGGGTTTTCGAAAAAATTAGGAAATTTCAAATGGCCATAGTTCAGGAAATAAAAGAGCTAATCCGATGATTTTCGTATGAACAATGATAGAGTGAGTACGAATCTGCTTGAATGAAAATTAGAAAAAAATCAGATCCGGACTCAGAAATTTCAGTTTTTTTTGAAATAGGGTAAAAACAACACCCTGTATGCGGTTTCAATTTTTTGACTTCAGATTCTGAGAGAGCAGGAAAAATACTTTCGAACTCAACTGTCATCCTGAATGGCACAAATTTTCCCTGCTTTCTATGACCCTTCGAATGTCAATCTTTCGATTTTCGCTCCTTACATATTATTTTCTCGACATTTCAAATGACTATAATTCAGGAAATATGAGAGCTAATCCGATGATTTTTCGTATGAACAATGAAAGAGTGAGTACGAATCTGTTTGAACGGAAAATTCGAAATAAAATCAGATCCGGACTCAGAAATTTCAGTTTTTCTGAAATTAGGTAAAAACAACATTCTGTATGCGGTTTTTCAATTTTTTCGACTTCAGATTCTGAGAGAGCATGAAAAATACTTTCGAACTCAACTGTCATCCCGAATGACACAAATTTCCCTCCTTTCTATGGCCCTTCGAATGTCAATCTTCCGATTTTCGCTGTCGTACAAAGACAATCACAGAAACGTTTCAGTGTTAATGTGTGGTGCGCAGTTTATGATAATAATTTAATAGGTCCCCATTTTTTCGAAGAAAGACTCACCGGAGAAATTTATAGAGATTTCCTTATGAATGTTCTTCCTAATATATTATGGAATATTAATCAAAGAGGACTTATCTTCCAGCATGATGGAGCACCCCCACATTTCTCAATTTTAGTGAGATATCATTTGAACGAGGTCTATCCAAATAGATGGATAGGTCGTGGTGGTCCAAGAGCATGGCCACCTCGGTCCCCCGACATGACACCGTTAGATTATTTCTCTTTGGGGACACCTTAAAACTATGATGTACGGGCGAGAAATAAATACAAGGAAACAATTAATTCAGCTCATAATAGACGCATGTGACGAAATACCAAACAACCCGAATGTGATAAGGAAAGCAGTTTTGAACTTAATGAAAAGAGCAGATAAATGTGCAGAAGTTGGTGGTTTTTATTTTGAACAATATTTGAAGAATTAATTATTAATTTTCCAAATTTCGTATTTTCGATAATTTTTATAAAAATTTTGATTCGTTTATGATCTTTTTTTTACTTATTAGTAACTATCTGAGATCTCATGTTTCTGAAATGTCGAGAAAATAATATGTAAGGAGCGAAAATCGGAAGATTGACATTCGAATGGTCATACGAAGCAGGGAAAATTTGTGCCATTCGAGATGAGAGTTGAGTTTGAATGTATTTTTCCTGCTCTCTCAGAATCTGAAGTCGAAAAAATTGAAAACCGCATACAGGGTGTTGTTTTTACCTAATTTCAGAAAAAATAACATTTCTGAGTCCGGATCTGATTTTATTTCAAATTTTTCGTTCACACAGATTCGTACTCACTCTTTCATTGTTCATACGAAAAATCATCGGATTAGCTCTTTTATTTCCTGAATTATGGTCATTTGAAATGTCGAGAAAATAATATATAAGGAGCGAAAATCGAAAGATTGACATTCGAAGGGTCATAGAAAGCAGGGAAAATTTGTGCCATTCGGGATGACAGTTGAGTTCGAAAGTATTTTTCCTGCTCTCTCAGAATCTGAAGTCAAAAAATTGAAAACCGCATACAGGGTGTTGTTTTTACCTAATTTCAGAAAAAATAAAATTTCTGAGTCCGGATCTGATTTTATTTCGAATTTTTCGTTCAAACAGATTCGTACTCACTCTATCATTGTTCATACGAAAAATCATCGGATTAGCTCTCATATTTCCTGAATTATGGTCATTTGAAATTTCCTAATTTTTTCTAAAACCCCCTGTATATCAGGAACCATGTACCTCAGATGATTTCAAATGGCATTTTCTCACTCCTTGAGACATCCCTCATCACCACCTAAACGTTGTCCCATTCCTCACCAGACACCCTGTATAAGACCCTTTCTCGTAAGAAATATTCCACCAAAATAATTTATTCGATTTGATTTTGAAATGAATAAAGTCATGTTATACGATTGTATAAATTCAATGGAGAATATAGAATGAAATTTAATATTATAATAATAATGACTTGTAGAAAAGTTGCGATTTTAAATGTTATGCAAACATAAATACCCTCATGATAAACTTTAGTTGCCTACTTGATAATAGGAATATTTCGAATATTTAAAATGAATTATTTGATTGAAATAATATTTCATTCGATTTGATTGTAGATTATGAATTATCATTGATTTCGAAAAAAATGAAGTCATGTTAAACGATTGTATAAAATTACTATAGAATATAGTGTGAAATTCAAAATCATAATGACAATTTAGAATTCTATCCAAATATAAATATCCTCATGATGAAACTTTACTTTGGTTGTCTTTTTACTTATAGGAATAATTACAAATTATACCATTGTTTAAACAATGATAATACCAACGAATTACTCGATTCGAACAGGGAATACTTTTTACTGAGGAAATTTTGAATCAAAACAGTTATAATGTTATATTAAAAATAATTATGGGACATATCTTGACAAATGAAAAATTGTGATTAATTTTGTTGCAATAATAATCTTTTTTTTGCATCAGATTTTGAATCCTAAAAATAAAACTATTAAATCGATGTACCTAATCTTAGTTGTTTTTTTGGTGAAAGTGTAATTGAAAGAAATGTCGGCAATGAAAATTATAGGTTTAATATTGAAAATATTCTCTAATGGTGCAATACAACACATTGTATTATCAGTTATTCTGATTGATTGCCAAAAAAACACGAAAACACTTATTCGTAAAAGGATTTCACCATATGTATTAGAATGAACGATTATAATTTGTAATAATGAAAAATGTCCAAATTTGGACTGATACGAAAAAAATATGTCTATGAAGAATCTCCGAAAGCCTATCGATGGAATAATAATTAAAGTTAGTCATTCCAATTATTTCAATGAATAGGTATCCACCTCAACTCTTCTTGTATTCTTAATAATAAAATATAAGACCATTTCTCATAAGAAAGATTCCACCTAAATAATTCATTAGATTTGATTTTAGAATATTTATAATCAAGGATTTCGAAATTAATAAAGTCATGTAATACGATTGTACGAAATAGCTGTAGATTATGTGAAATATAATTTGTTTGGGCATTAATGAATTAGAAATAATTGAGATTTAGAATTCTATGCAAACTTAAATATCCTTATGTGAAATTTTGGTTGCCTACCTACCTAATTGTAAAAACATCACAAATGAATGGTTTGATTCTAATATTAAATATCTTTTACTAATGGAATAATCAAATAAAAAAAGCGAAATTGAAATTTTCGAAAACGTTTCATTGTTAAGTATTACGTATTATAATAATTATACACAAAATGAATAGTTTGTTGAAATCTATATTGCTGCAATCAATGTTAGAAGAAATTCCAAAATTTTGATTTCTATCCAATTCTAGAAATAAAACTTGATTACTAAATATATCAATATAATTTTCATTAAATTGATATGCTTTTAACAGCATGTTTTTTGAATTTTTTTAGTGTCCAATAACTATCTGTTAGATATAAAATTCTTCGTTTTGATTCGATCGATTGTTAATTTAATGATTGAAGGTTTTATCATATAATTTTTATATACACTGACGATAACCGGAAGATTTGACAGAGCCTATAAGCCTTCTTTTAGTTGATCTATAGCGTTTTCCATCGGAAGAACTGGTGCTCACCAGAAATGTCCCAGTACGACCCGAGTACAATTTTTTATGTTCTTTGTATCAATGGAACACAAAATAAAATTGCACTGAGGCAATTCTGATGCGTACCAGTTCTTTCAATGAAAAAAGCTATCAATTTATAGGCTTTGGCCTAAAAAAGTTTTATACTATGGATTTATCTTGACGTTTTTGTTAATTACTGCGAAATCAAAGACATAGAGAATGAACTGAGCAATAACCACTTGAAAGTGTCACTAATAAGAGAAAGAGAGTGATATCGCGACCATTACCTGTCCCTTTTTTATGGATCTGTGGTAACATGAAAAAAAGACAACTACTGGTTTCATCTCTTTCTCATTTTCAGTTATCTATGATGATGAATAGGGATTGCTCGGTCCATTTCTCTATGTTATTACCTGTCCCTTTTTTATGGATCTGTGGTAACATGAAAAAAAGACAACTGCTGGTTTCATCTCTTTCTCATTTTCAGTTATCTATGATGATGAATAGGGATTGCTCGGTCCATTTCTCTATGTCTATGTGCCAGATTTAATTATATTTATATCCACAACTTACTTGACCACGAATTTTTTTGAAAGCACGTTACATGGTTAATAAAGTCCAATTTACAGAAAGAAAAAAAATCGTTCACATTTCGCTTAGTGCCACTTTACATAAATGAGTAGTTTTGGAAATTATTAATAAAGTTGTTTTCGGTATGGATTTTGATCTAGGTATTGATATGAATTATGTTTTTAATTCATTATGAATATAAACGATAAAAAAACGAATGTTTTTATCATTTTTTGTTAAGGAGATCACTTTCTTTGGTACAAACATTATGTTGATTTATTTTTAAGGTGTGCGATACTAATTTGCTAATGAAATTTAAAAATTTTTCAGGGTAATAATGAATGGTTTTCGAAATTTTCTCATTTTATTTTTGTAATCCCTTAAATATTAAGTTTGAGACTTTGGATATGTGATATGGATTAATGATATGAATTTTGAAAAGGTATTTAAGGATTGTACAGGATTGTGAAGTTTTGGCGGATTCAATGTGTCATTTTGTGAATGAAAAGATTCATAATTCAATCTTTAATTCTAAAAATCAATTTTATTTCAATATTGAAATAAAGCGTTGTAAAATAGATATATTTGGAGTCCTATAAAAATACTTTTTTTTATTGGTTTATGATATACGTTCTCAACTCGACTCTTGCCAATGAAAATTAAGATATACAGTCATATAGATGAATTAATATAAAGAAGTATTTTCATAGAATTACCTGATATTCCACTCTGGGTTGTGAATTCCTCATCTTGGTCTGCATCTATAATGAAAAACATTCATTTTATTATTGAGATATAAATTGAATAAAGGAATTTGAATTATCAATTGTTATATACCAACGAATTATATTTCAAATGTCTAAATGTAAAATTTCAATACTTTTCATTCATTATCAATATGAAGAAAAAGGTATATCTATATATGAATATTTGAATTCATTTTTACCTATATCAACGTGTTTGAATTTATTTGTTGGGTGTCTAGGTTACAGTTAAAAAACGTGAAATAATTTAATCATACAAACGTTTCGGCGCATCTGCCTTCTTCAGTGTAAAATACATAATAATGGACTAAAAACATTAATTGTCATCTTGGTTGATTAGGTTTTGTCGAGTCAACCAAGATGACAATTAATGTTTTTAGTCCATTATGATGTATTTTACACTGAAGAAGGCAGATGCACCGAAACGTTTGTATGAATAAATTATTTTACGTTTTTCAACTATAACCTAGACACCCAACAAATAAATTCAAACACGTTGATATATATGAATATAATAAAGTGAATATATATGAATATATATATATTCATTTACAATATTATCAATGTTACAGGTGATAATGTATTGGACAAATTTGTGATTTGAATGATTAAATATTGAAATCGCTATTATTATACTTGAATTGAAAAAATAAATAGAATACATTATTTGGAAAATAGATTACCTGTTATAATTTTTTCCTCATTTTTACTTAATTCAATTAAAATAGCAAAATTCAATAGTATCCATATATGAATAAAATATCGTTTTGAATGTTGAACTATTGTGTATTGCTTCTTTGCATTAATATCAATTTCAGGGCAGTATCTAAAGGAAAATAATCTGATTTACTCTGTCTGCAAAAATTTATTGATGAATTGAACTTGAAACTTTGAAAATGTTAATATATAATTGTTAATTTTATCTATCACTAAGTTAGTTATATTGGTGTGATATTTGATAATTTTATAGGCAAAGATTGTGAAAATATTAACTTGAACGATTTTTTATTGAATAATTATTAAATTTGAAAATATCAAATTCTTTATGTGATTATTCAACGTTCCGTAGTAAAACGCAGATCTGATAAGTATATGATGATAATATGTGAAAGTTACCTTGTATTTTTGTTTGTGCTGCTTTTTTATTTGCCTTCACCTGCTTACTGTAGGTCCAGCCCTTACTTTTGCTTTTTTTTAGGCATGATGATAAATATCTGAAAATCCATATATATAATGTGTAACATAATCAAAAGAAGAATGAATGTATTTTCTGTAATGAACTTTTGTGATCTGTACAACCAAGTTAGCCATAGTGGGAATGATCTCAAATGGACTTGAGGGAAATTTGCCAAGAGGAACAAAAAAAATGGTATTTTGCAAAATAATAATAATAATATTGAAAACAATTACTATTATTCAAAGGAGGATGAATCAATTTTCTCTCATTAATTCATGATTTAATACGATCAAAATTTATTCAATTATTATGGTAGAATCAGATTCTTTCTATACTAAATGGATTAATATTTAAAATTTAAACAAATTATCATATGCGAATAATCTCGAAACGAATGAAAGAAATAATTATTATGAGTATGATTACATACAAGATGGCGTCGGATAAAGACGTGCCGGCAGATCGAGCAACAAAAGACGCGAAATTGAGCGAGAAAAAATGTTTTCACTGCAGTAGAAAAGTGGTGGAATATGTTAGATGCGTGAAGTGTATGGAAAATTTTCATCCCTCATGTTTTGAACAGTCAGCAAACCAGAAATCGACTATATGCAAACATCAACTGGAAACAACCAAGGATATTGACGGCGGATCAAGAGCCGAGAAATCCGATCAAGAAATAAAGGTACTAAAAATTGAGAATGAATACCTGAAAGCACTTATTCGTGAAATTCAGGACAAAAATAAAATTCTGCAACAAAACAACGACCTGCTTAATGAAAAAATACAAACAATACAATCAAGGGATAAAAAAAGCTTCAAGGAGGTTAGTGAAAATACAGCTGGAAACCGAGAAGTAAACAATCAAAACAATCAAAATCAACAACAAAGAATCAGTGTTCCCAACATCAATCAAGACAACGTCCACCAACAAAGGGAAAGAAATAATCCTAACAGAAATAAGATAAACAACCTACAAACCACAGAAAATAATTCTAAAGGACAGAAATCCGAAGAAGACAAAGATGGTGCGCATAGAATGAAAAATATGACAGAACAATCTACTGAGCAGAATGAAGATGATTTCATTTTAGTAGAAAGACGTAAACAACGTAAAATTTCAGGAAAATATACAAGCATAAACAATGACATGAACACTTCAAGCAAGGAATATGAGCGTAAAACCAAAACAAGAAAACATAACGTGGGCACTGGAGGCGAAACTCATGAAATTGGAGGATTTCAATCTATTAAACCAGTCAGCGAGAAGAAACTATGGCTTTTTATCTCAAAAGTTAAACAAACAGTAAAAGAAGACGAAATAACCAAATATATTAGCGGAAAATCAAACACACCAGAAGAACAAATTTCCGTAAAAAAATTAAATATTAACTCAGAAGTACAATATACCAGTTACATGATAGGAGTACCAACAAACCTAAAAGAAGCTGTATACACAAGTGAATTCTGGCCAAGTGGAGTCTCTTACGCCAGATTCAATTTTACCAGAGGAAAAATGTTTTTAGACAATACAGCTTCAAAAAACTGAAGAACACAAAGAATATAAACGAAATTAACAAAAGTTTAAATCACACAAAACAACCGAATTCTAACCAACAAAAATTTAAAATCATAAAAGAACCATTTAGCATTATACACCAAAACCTGAGATCCATTGGTAACAGCACAGAACAAATAGAACAATTACTAACAGACGAAAAAGATACGCAAATATTATGTGTATCAGAGCATTGGAAATCTGAGTCGGAGCTTAAATGCCATTCAATAAAGAACTTCAAACTTTTAGCAAAGTTTTGTAGACTCAGTAAACAGCACGGTGGAGTGGCAATATATGTTCGGGACGGTTTCCAGGCAACGGAATTAAAAGAAATAAGTGAGATCTCCAGGAAAGGGGAATTTGAATGTGCTGCAATTCAGTTCAAGAAAGAAAAGAAAAATTGGATATGTATAGTCGTTTACAACAGTGGAAACACAGATGTAATCACATCAGCACTTACACCATTATTGGATAAACTAACTAATGAAAACCACCAAGTAGTAATTTTGGGAGATTTTAACATAGATATGTTGAAGGAATCTAAGAAAAAATCAGAGTGGCTGGGTTTCCTGGAAGAATACAACATTAAACAAACAATATTTGGGCCAACTAGAAAAACAGCAACTTCAGCAACATCACTAGATGGAATATACACCAGAGTGGATCACTTATATTCAACTAACATCATTGAAACACACATTTCAGATCACTCCGCTCAGAAAATAACTTTTAAATTAGAAAAGACACAACACTTTGCATACAGAAGAATATTTTCTGAAAGAAATATTGAAAAGCTAAAAGAGTACTTAGGGGATCAAGACTGGTCACCTGTGTACACCATAGATGAAAATAAGGTGGATGAACAGTTCAACACATTCCAACAAATCTTCTTGAAACATCTAAATTATGCATGTCCGTCCATAAAGTAAACTTGAATGCACGTCCCAGAAATAATGAAATGAATAACACTGTGAAACAATTAAAAACCCGTTTGGATTTACTACTCACACTGAAAGAAAGAGATTCAAGATATAAAAATGAATATATAGAGACTAAGATGAAATATGATAGGGAATTAACAAAACAGAAAAAAGAGAAATATTGTAAAATAATAGAAACCTCAGATAACAAGAACAAAGCTTTATGGACAGTAGTGAATTCATTGAAACAAAAACCTGCGAGAAATACGTATCCATCTACAACAGATACAAAAAAAATGGCGCATGATTTTAATGAATATTTCTCAAAAGCTGCATATAATTTAACAAAAACAAACATAAGGGATAACCAAAGTTTTAAATCAGAAGAAAAATTAGATAGATCATTCAACATACAATTAATAAATGAAGAACAACTTAAAAAGATAGTAAAACATATGAAGAATAAACATAGTTATGGAATAGATGAAATATCAAACAGTGTCATCAAGAAAACTATAGATGAGATCATTGATCCCCTAACATATATAGTTAATAACTCTTTAAGAAAGGGAATCTTTCCAGAGCAGCTAAAAGTAGCTCTGATCAAACCAGTTTTCAAGAAAGGAAATGTCAATGATTATGGAAATTACAGGCCGATCAGTTTACTGCCATCATTTTCGAAGATCTTTGAACAGTAACCAACTTATGGAGTTCCTAATGGACAATGCAATTTTCTCAGAATGTCAACATGGGTACCTGAAAGGCAAATCAGTAAAAACAGCTATATATGATTTTGTGAAGAAAATAACTGAAGCATTTGAAGATAGAAATCTGGCTTTTGGTCTGTTCATTGATCTAACAAAAGCATATGATTGCCTTGACAGCACACTTCTAATTGAAAAATTAAAAACTTATGGAATAGGTGGACCAGCTCTGAAATGGATAACCTCCTACTTCGAAGGGAGAAAACAACAAGTTGAAATACAATTAGAAAATCAGGTAGAACATTCTGATAAACAAGAGATAATTTTGGGAATACCTCAAGGAAGTGTGGCAGGCCCAATCTTTTTTATATTATATATAAATGATTTTGGCGTATGCAAACCATGGAGGGATAAAAGAATATCAAGGATTGACTTTGCAGATGATAAAAATGTCCTTTTGGTGGAATCACTGTGGCCAGACTTAAAAATCTTGATGGAAACTGTGATGGAAGAGGCTAGCAAATGGTTCAACTTCAACAACTTCATATTAAATACAGATAAAACAACTCTAATGTCATTTCATCCAATGAATTCAGGTATGGACGACCCAGGATCAGTAAATATTAACACCATCAAATATAATCTATCGAATAACACAAAATTCCTAGGAGTATATCTTGACAATGAACTAAACTGGAAAAAACACATTGACTATTTGGAAGAACGATTACATCCCACAATATATGCTTTTAGAATAACATCAAAATACATTAATCCTGAAATGCTAAAAACAGTATATCATGCCACCATAGAGTCGAAGTTAAGATTTGGACTTATGTTCTACGGGTCAGGGAACATATCATCGCTTTTCAGACTTCAGAAAAAAGTAGTAAGAATTTTATGTGGACTGAAATACAATGAATCCTGTAGAGGCCACTTCAAGCGAAAGGGAATACTCACTTTATATGGTGTGTATACTCAGGAGTGCCTCCTTTTCTTCCATAAAAATAGAGAAAAATTCGAGCTTCACAGAAATAGTAGAGATAAATATGCAACAAGAGGAGTGACATATAACTTACCGAAGTGTACCCTGACTACCACCCAGAAACAAGTAGAATATAGAACCATAAAATTATTTAACCACCTACCAACAGATTTACAAATATTAGCAGACTACAGAATTTTCAAAAAGAAGCTGTACAATCATTTGGTACACAAGGAGCCCTACAGTCTGGAAGATTGCCTGAAATGATCTAGGCTGAAAACCCTTTTTTTTTAACGCAATTTCACTTCATTACTTTTATGTATGAATGTATATTTTTAAGGATGATTTGAAATAAAGGTTATTATTATTATCGACTTGAGCCTATTAGCGTAGAAAGGGTGTGATTTTTCACACCCCCTAGCGATCGGCTATCACACTCCCTACTAAGGGGAACATTCACTCATCCCGGATAGCAAGTATCAGGGGGATTGAGCTCTGAGGTCTTCGGTGTTCTTCTTCTCCTGGGTCCTGGGTTGTTCGTCCTTCGTTGCTTGGTCCTGGATCTCTCGGTTGATGTCGTGGTAGTTGGTTTTGCAATGTTTCCCTCCATGGTTGTTCCTGGTGTCCATCGTGACCTACAAACTTCCTTACCGTTCTAGCAGTACCAAGAAGTACTGCTTTTTGCATTACTTTAAACAGGTTTTCATCCAAATCTAGCTCCTTGAGGTTGGACTTGAGGCTCTTAGGAATAATTCCTGTGGTTGATATGAGAATGGGAATGGTTCTGGTACTAGACATTCCCCACTGCCTTTTAATCTGAAGTTCAAGCTCTCGATATTTCGATATTTTTTCAGCATATTTTTGACGTAGATTGTTGTTGTTCGGGATGGCTACGTCTATAAGTATTGCTCTCTTCTCTTTTTTCTTCACTAGGATTATATCTGGCCTGTTATTAGCAACTGTTAAATTTGTAAGTACTGTGCGGTCCCAGTATAACCTGTAAAGGTTGTTCTCCAGTATTACTTCAGGCTGATACTTATAATATGGAATTGTTTCGGACTGCAGAATCTTCAGTTGGATGGCGAGTTCCTGATGAAGTATTTTACAAACTGCATCATGTCGACTCTTATATTCATTTCCAGCAAACATTTGGCAGCCTCCTGTGATATGTTGGATTGTTTCTGATGTTTGGCATCCGTAGCGGCATCTATCGTCGGTGAGGCTCCTATCCTTCATGATATATTTCTGATAGTTTTTAGTTTGCACTACTTGATCTTGAATGGCAAGGAGAAAACCTTCTGTCTCAGGAAACAATCTTCCAGAAGTCAGCCAGTAGTTCGACGCAGGAATGTCGACATGTTCCTGGGTGACCTCGTTCAGGTGTCTTCCATGTAGGGGCTTTTCTCTCCATCTTTGAATTTTATCACTATCCTCCTGTGTGGTGTTTTCATGAGGGTGCTCGCTTAGTAATAGAGGTGTTGAACGATCTGCTTCAATCAGTATCTTATGTAAGTCCGATGTGTTTGCTTTATCTGTAAAATAATTTCTCAAGTTGTTTATTTGTTCAGCTGCCATTTTCTTCATGTCCACAAAGCCTTGTCCGCCTTGAGTTCTTGGAATTGTTGTTCTTTCAACACAGCATTTAGGATGATGCTTGTTGGCCTTTGTACATAGTGTTCTCATTTTCCGTTGGAGACGATCGAGATCTGTATTACTCCACTTTACTATTCCGAAAGAGTAGGTGAGAACTGAGCAAGCGTAGGTGCTGTTCAGTTTCGTTTTCAGAACGCTCCTCATTCTTCTGGTGAACTCTGCTGTTAGTTCGTCCTTCATCACTCGTTGGTCTATCCTTTGACATTGCTTCATACCTAGGTATTTGTATAGATCACCTGCCAGCATTGCCTTTATTTCTTCTCCGTTGGATAAGGTGAGAGGTGTCTGTTGGATTTTCCCTCCTGCTATATTTAGGGAACGACATTTGTCCAGTCCAAAGTTCATGCTGACGTCTTTGGAAAACATCTCCACTAGTCGTAGTAGGCACTCTAGTTGGTTATTATTATTATTATTATTATTATTAATAACAGGAATTAAATAGTATTTTTTTCCAAGGTGAAATTTATAAATCTATTATCAATTTTCATAGATGTATTTTAAAGAAATGAACTTATTATTCAATAGTTGGAAATTTAGCGGGAAAATAGCTATATCAAAGATGTACAGATAATATTCAATACATATTATAATTGATGGAAAATAATTGATGTATAAAACAGGGTAATTATGTAGTTCTAAAAGAATCGTGTTGGAATTGTGAAAAAAATTGTACTCACTAAGTTTGGGTCCCAGATTACGAAAATGATAACGAGAAGTCTGCAATCCTTTTAGTTTTTTCAAAAAAAAATCCAAAGTTTCAGTCAGGTTAGGGAGGTTAAGCATAGTTCTAGCCAATTTTCCTCTATTTTCTCAATCAATACTCGCTGGAAATGTTTTATTTATCATTTCCTGAAAGTATCCTGCAAAATAAAGCCTTCGTTTGGTCGAAATCGACGATTTTATTAATTGTTTATTATCTTCACGCAGCCATGATAATTTGAGCATACACAACATATCAAACGGTGCGGGCCAATAAGGAAACAGCACTGTGTCCCACATGTTTCTACTCTACGTCGACGGTCGAACGACGTGTTGCATTAGCCGTCGCGTCGTAACGTAACCCGCATCGCATTCGATAATGACAGTGTTTTGTGGTGACAGCGACGGGATTGACAGCAATCAAATCCAAAACATCGTACATCTTAAAAATAATGCAAACGATATTTCCGTTTTCCGAAGAATTATTTTATGCGAACAAGCATAAAAAGAAAAATCTTTGGTTTTATTGTGGAAAGTGGAATGGAATTTTTTTCATTCATTTTTTCCGGAGGAAACCGTCATATTTAGAAGTTTACACTAATCGAGACAGTTCAGTGACAATGCTTTGCTTTACATGATTGGGGGCTTCGATTGAGATCGTACAGCTCATAAGAAGGCCAAAATTAATAGATTGGACGCAACAAAGTATTGAAAAAAAAAATTAATTTAGTATTCTGTTAATCCTTAGTTTCGCCCTAATTTGGTTCGTATGTTTATTTTTTTCAGTATTTGTATTCAATCAAGTAATAGGAACATCCAGAGTTGGACGATACAGGTTTACCACCTAGTTAAGAATATTATCATTTCTCTGAAGAGAAACTTAGATATCATTCTTTCTGGAAAATTTTTCTCAGATTATTCATGAATCTGAAGATAGCGAATATTTGAAACTGTAATATGTACAGGGTGATTTTTCAACATGCTGAATCAATCTGAAATTATCACAATAACCACCCTCAAGTCAGTAAAAAATTCTAGATCTATTTTATGTACCCACCAATATTGTGCTACAGCTACACTTAAAATTTAATCGAAATTGAACAAGTATTATGAAAGTGATCAATAAAAGTAAAAGCTATTGAATCTGATAAATCACTTCAGTAGTCTCAATTGAGGCCCTTAACCATAACCCAAAATTGTTCTGAAGCTATCCTAATTAGTGTAAACTTTTTAAAAAATGTAACGGTCTCCTCTGGAATCCCAGTTTTATTATCGAATTAACTTAATCTTGTAGTATACAGATTTGTTTATATTCTATGCACATAGGTATCTTGAATGATTCGTGTAACGTCTTAAACTTGCAAAATGTGGATAATTTTATTTACAAATGATTAACAGTATATTATACAGGGTCTCTATAAATGATTGTAACAGCGCAGTTGGCTTTGAATTATTTATATAACTTTGTTACGCAGGTTAGGGTGTCAATTATATGACTGGCCAACGGCGGTGCTACAATCATTTATAAGGTATGTAATCACTCAGAAATTTCTACAGAAAATCCACCAGCATTTGATCTATTTGTAGTGTATATGAAGATTAATTGTAAGTGTGGCAGTCAATATAAATATTGTCACAAAAAATAAAGCTACACCTGCTTTTATTCAAAACAGATATTTTATTTTTTTTTTATTATCTGCTTATAAATTTGATTTTCAATACTTACTTTTCATGTAGCTGCATTTATCATCTCATAGGGATTAATAATCACAGCAGGTGAATTTAAATTTCACATTATTTTTTGAAACACAACTAATTTGTTTTGAAGTAGGTAATAATTAAAAATATATTTCAGATTTAAACATTTACTTTTCTAACTTTAATTAAGTGCAATACATAATACAATGCAAAAAAATACTGAGGTTAATGCAAAAACTGAAATTTTTGTCCAAGGCCTCTGGAATTCAAACACTTCTTGCTCTTAGAACACATGCTTTGTTCATTGATAAACTGGAAACATATCACCTATGAGTAGGTCAACCTAAAATAATAACAAGCAGTGTTTCAAAAGAAACTGAAGATTGAAGAAGAAAAAAATTAAGCTGTTCATCAATATCTGAAATTATTAAAATGAGCAACATGCATACTTTACACCATACAAAGAAAACATACCATAATTCCATAGACATCCTTTTGACTTCAAAAGTACAGCCTGTAGAACTGAATTAAATTTTTTTTGGAAAATATGACTGTTTGTCAATTTTTCTTTTCCTGGTTGGAGTATTGGAACACTGTAAGTCATAAGCATCATCAATTATTTTAGCAATTTTTCGACCAACACTCTCTTCCAATAGGTCAAGTTTCAGATGAGCTTGTTCTTTCACCACCTAAAATCAAATTTGAAAAAACCGTATGCATGAATATTCCCAAAGACTTACACCATATGCTTTAGTAGCATCAATCGGAGCATTTGAAATTTGATTGGATTCCCTTATAATACTCTGAACATTCATCTCAAATTCAGTCCTACTTGTTGATGGTTGGCATATGTATAGGTTATTGCTCTCGTCGTCGTCGTCATCATCATTCGGTCTTCTTAAAATAGTACTGCTTCTCTTTAATACCAAAGCAACTGCATGGATATGTTTGCACATGACAGCCTTTACAGTGTATTCTGCACAATCACATTTAAATATGTGGATGCATATCTTACACTTATCACAGTATAAGGATCTGCAATCCATTTCACATAAGGCATCATACGAGACGATATGAAATTTATCACTATTATATTCTGATTGAACTCTAAAATCCCCAGTTTCTAAGCAAACTACTTTTGCTGTCAGTCCCTTTTCTGCTCTCGAGTGGGCTTCTCTATTAGTTCTGGCCTGGTAGGAATTGGCAGAAGGTCTTTCAGTTTCAATGATATTTTTCCATAGTTTATCATTTACCAATTCCTCTAGCGTATCCAGTAATTTCTCCACCCTAAAATGCATTTTTTAGAAAAGAATTATTTATTCTTCAAATCTATACCTTATGTTCTGTTTCCCCCTCATTTTATTGTATTTTAATACTTTATTTAAGCTTTCAATAGCGATATTCGTATTAATCCCTGCATTTATTCTGTAGCAGTGTGCCCACATCATGATCCTTTCTTCACTTTGAAAATAATATCTGAAAAAAATTAATGAAAATCTTAAATTATACTTTTCACATGTAGATACACTCACTGCTTTAAATATTTAAGAAATGCATATTCCTGCTCTTTTTCTAAGTGCTCGAAATATTCCTCTTTCATCTTGTGGAATGTCGGTACGTTTGTCTCCTTCAAAATCATTCTCATTCTCCTTTTCATTTCTGTTTTATTTTCCATCTTCTTCAATTTGTTTCTCCCCTGAATATTCCAGTTTTTTATAACATGCCAAGAACAGAGAAGTCTTCTTGGTTTTTTTTCTGTTACCATTGCCTGTAAAATTTTAAAGAATTATAAATCCACAATTTAGATGAATGTTCTCTATTACCTGACACCATGCATTGTAATATTTTATATAATCGTCAGTCATAATATAATCTGCTTCCACTGGCTCTCCGATTTTAGCTTTCAGTGCATTGAAAAAAATAGTTTGGATTGTTTGATCCAGCCTATTTGATAAGAAGAATGCAACAGGGAACCCAATTTTGTTTTCATCTTTGACTAAAACTATGGTCAGATCAAAATGTTTGGAATTTGTGCCGTGGGTTCCGTCAACACATATAATTTTTTTGAATTCTTTGAGCTTTCTCTCCATATCACTATTCATATAGCCTAGGGCAAAATCTTCGTTCTGCAATCCAGGGTAGGTTTCTCCTAATAAAATGAAAATTTGAAAGAAAAGATGATTAAAAATGAATGTACAGTTTTGAATTATATACATACCAATTTGCTTAAACAAAAAAACATAGTTTTTTTCCTTGACTGTTCCACTCTTGAACTTTCAAAGCAGTAGCTACCATGTCGTTATCGTGCCTCCTTTTCTCTATATTGAATTTTTTTATGATATAAGCAAAATCAGCCCTTTTAAGTATATTAATTCTTTCTAGCTTATCATTTGTTATTTTTCTTGAATCTTCCAAAATCCTCTCTTTTGAGACTCCTTCTATCAATTTAGTGGCAATCATCTTCTGCGCGTCTTTCGTCAAACGTTTAGAACGAAGTAGATCGTCATGACCAACATGCGTCTCCACAAATTTAACGTCCACAGCTGAAATATACAGGTTCAGATATTCTCATCGGAAACATACGATATTCAATGTGATAGAGAGGGTATATATCATATACTCAGGTATATACCTGATTAAATACAATGGAAACCTACCCTTATGAGTTATCTTAACTCGAATTCTCGAAGGACAATAGCCAGACATTTTAATACTTCCACCAGTATTAATGCTTCGTTGGGTACACTTGCTAGTAAATCCTGCGAATAAAACAAAAAGCTGATACATGACCTCTGGTGAATTGAGTGTATTATGCTGAATAACAAATAGGTACACACCTGAATAATTACTACGATTGCATTCATAATAAACCATCAGTCCTTCAGATGATTTCCTATGAGCGTGTTTGATATAATCCACATTTCTGTTATCAAGTGATCTCCAAGTCTCAAATTCTTTCTCATTTTTGAACGTTAAAAATGAAGTTTTGATATCTAGAGAATGAATCTGCTGTAAATGATTGATTAGCATATCATGTTTTTCGTAACCAACTTTGTTTTCTTCAGGGCAAATTGGACATTTTATTAGCCTGTTCCTTTTAGAGGGAAGAGGTTCTTCATTGTGCATATCTCTCAAATGACGATTTTTGGCCGAAACACTTGAGAATTCCTTTTGACAAATTGGACAAGTCAATTTTTCGCTGGAAATGTATAATGTTAATACCAGGCTGATTATATTTCTACAATAATAATAATACCTAATATTCATTGACAAAACAAAATATTACTATCTAATCTAAACACTCACCTTCCTCCTTCCATGTTCTTCAATTTATTTCTTGAAACTTTGCGAATACAAAACAAATAGCTAACTCCGCTAACTGAAAATTTTTCAGCAAACGTCTAACCAGCCGGAATCTCCCTTGCTAAATTCGTTACATTCTGTTGCGAGTGGTGGGGGGCAGTTAGTTAGGTTGCCACTCGTGTGAGGTCTCAGGCGTCACAATTTCGAAGAATGTTGTTTACAAACTTCGTAAATTGATTCCAGCGTTCAACGTGTTCATCGTTTTTTTTTATTCGCAATATTAACTTATAATAATTAGAATAATGACGCTAATATGCTATGTACCATTATGCACAAACACATGCGTAGATTTCCGAGAGATAAAGCGTGAGTAGAAAAATTTTCATGGAATTATTAGTTGAATAATTCAGATCGTTATTCTAAATGTTTATAATCTAATTTTTTAGCTATTTAGGAAATAGATAATTAATATTGGACGTTCGGATATGGTTAGTCAGCAGGTGGACATCCTGAAAAAAAAAAGAAAATATTCAATATTCATTTTGGGCCAGAATGTATTTTCCCATTTAAAAGGAACCATTCTTTTTTGAGGGAAGGTTCAATACCAACATTGTTTCTACCTAATAATGCATCTGAGACTTCAGGTGAGTAATTTACATGTTTACACCTAAATTCAATTCTTGAGCTTTTCACATATCTACATAAAAAATGAATGAAGTAGCATCACGTTAAAGTACTCAGCATATACAAATAATATTCACATATCTGAATGTATTCAGGTCAAGACATTAACAACGATGAAATGAAGAAGAACTTGGTTTTGAAGTCCATTCCTCGGCTCAAGAGGATCGAATAATGACAACGCTGAAGAAGAACCTGGTTTTGAAGATTTTGGGGATCACATTATAGAGATGGATGGTGAAGAAATGGGCAGATTTTTACCAGGTAGGATATCAAATATGATAGTATTTGTTTTGAAAAGTTTCGTGCTCCTGAGCTGTTCCAGTGCTTGTGCGCAACTAGTGACAACCCGTATTTTGAGTCACTCAGGAACTCGAAACTCTTCAAAACGAATAGGCTATTTGCAATATTGAGAGCTACTTTTATATTTGGAAGCAAAATTCTTCTTGGATGTTTAATGTTTTTTTTCTAGTGGCCTTCGAAGTGGAAATTGAGAATGAAGACCAAGATCTATTAGAGGAACCTGAATATCTAGAGGACAATTTTGAAAATGTTAATGTTTCAAATCTGTTTGGACACACAGGTGAAGTATCAGGTTCGTACTGATATATACAAGAACCTGATATGGTTTGTTTTCTACAGGTGGTCGAAGAAAGCGATTCAGTTTGTTATTCAATGTTTCTTAGACTAGGAAAGTTGCAGAACTTTCAGAAGATGTAAGACATATTTATAAAATAGCTTCCGTTCTTTGAAGTAATAAATAAAATATCATTGTAAATAATATTGTTAATTTCCTCAATCGAGACATTTTGTACATATTATGTAATTTTGTCAAACAGTTCACAGCTATAATTCAAAAATTCATTTCCCTCTCATATTTTATTTAAGATTAAAATTGTGTCGATATTCTTCAGTGTTGCATATACTCCTGTTATACTTGAAAAATTAAGCTTTCAATACATATCATTGTAAATATTATTGTTGATTTTCTCAATTGAGACATTTTATACATATTATGTAAATTTTTTCTAACAATTTATAGCCATAATTCAAAAATAATATAGAACTTGTTTATTGTGAATATTTCTGATGTTAACAATACCAAATTTTCTCATTATTACATTTAATTTTTTTTATAATTGGTATTTTAGTAATCTAATTCATCTATTGATATTTTTGTATATAATGATATTTCAATACAGCTCATTACTTTTAAATGATAAATATTTATATTGTATCTGATATACATATATTTAATAAAATTGTTTTGATCGTAAATTTTCTTATAATTTCTTTCCTAAAACCATTTTCCTTATACCATAATTCTTGATTTCTCATACTTCTTGTGAAATCAAGAATTATAACATCAAGTTTTCAATTCAGTAAAAATATTTTCAGTACAGGGGCTAGGCGGGCACGTACTACATAAATTTAAATTTGCCGCCAAATACGCACAGGGTCCAAAGTCCAAAGTTGCCACTTGTATATATATGTATAAGAAAGAACAAGAATTTAGCACTGAGATTCCCATCTATAGTATATTTTATCTATGCGTCTAACTGACTGTGATGTGATCACAACCACAGAACATACAATATAAGAAGTGATACCTGCCTACTAAATCCTGGCAACACGGATGACATTTAAACCACAGAAACTCCATTATAGCCGCCATATTGGAGCCGGGTGGAGACGATTCCATTTCTAGGGGGTGTCCGCTGTCGTCCGGATTTCGAAGCTTGTCAACTACTATTTTGTGGTTGATGGTTATTTAATGATATTCTGTGTTCAGCATTCCTCGAAAATGAGAGAGAGAGAGCTATGGAGAGAGAGAGAAACAACATCATCTCTTTTCAAAAAATTCGGAACAGGAAAAATATTTATTGAAACTAATAGTTTTTAATAATAATAACTTTATTTATATTATTTTTACAGTTTCCAATTATTAAATATTCAAATATTCTATTAATTAAAAATTACATAATATAATGACTCACCAAACGTGACTATAATTTAGATGTTATTTTTAAAAGAAATCAAATTTACTTGCTTCTTAACAAACCAAAGACCATGCATGATTAAAAAAGACCGAATTCTTGTAACCACCCACACAGAGTAAGTGGTCTTACAATTTCAGTGATTTGATTTTCAACCAAATGATAAAATTATCTTGAATGAGAGTGTAAAAGATATTGGAATAAATTAAATGGTCATTATTGTTCACATAAGTTAACTAGTTTCACTTCACAATAACACTGTGAGCGATTGATAATTGCAGCAAATGTGAATTCTTACGATTCGGATCATAGTTTTCCAAATAAAATGAAATCAATTTGATTCTTTAAAAACCTACGGGGTTCAATGAAACAGAAAATTATAGATAAGGATATTTGAATTGTCCATTATTCCACAGTTATGTACCTATTATGATCACTATTTTCACTTCACAATAAGGCTGCTTCAACTAAGGAGGGTAAGAAAGATCTGCAGTCGGAACATTCAAAACCTGGATCGGGGCAGGCAGTAACACTTCTTACTGAAAAGAGCAAAAAGTATCATTCAATTATTAAGTCTCACAATATGAAAAGTTAAATGTATATGTATATTAGTTCATTATTTTTGAATCTATCTTTTCAGAGTAGATTACTTGCCAATTGTTGTTTTCACAAAATTAATTTCAGAATTATCAGTTAAATATTTGAATAAATCGAATATATATTGCAGACAAGTCTGTGTATATTGCAAAAAAAGATTTTCAACTTGATACCTACTGAAAACAAAGAAAAACATACCTGCTGGAAAGAAAATGCATCTTATCTTACAAGATCCCTGCAGAAACATAAATAATAACTTGAATCACAACACTTTATTTTGCCCAAAATCATTAATCACTTTCGCTATTTGCAATAAAACATTCACTTCTATCATTTCTCAAACTCAAACAAAAACAACAAACAATGAAAATGGCTGCACATGACATGAATCTCTGCTAAATTCAAATTGTCAAAATGTCAAATCTGTCAGCCACCCCACTTATCTAAGACATACGCTTGTCTATAATCGCTACGGCCGCCATGACAGGGCCGGGTGGGAGGACGTATGTCTGAGTGGTCGTGTTTCCAACTTAGCACTAGCCGTTTCACCCCCCTGATCACAACACAATTGACATTGAAAGAAAGAAAAAAACCGTTTCGTTGAGGAATACGATCATAGTCATAGACAAATTTATCTTTCACAGTATTTTTTGGCCTTCGCTAAATTATAACACACCAAAATTGTAAATTTTTTTCTTAGCTCCATCAAATGCCTATAATTCCATATTTTGTAGAAACTGCGATAAAAAAAATGCATTTTCCCTATATTAAATTCATTAGGAACTGCTGAAACGAAAATCGTAACCTTTTTTCCTCATTTTAAAATCACAGAACACTGTGTTAAAATAGTACGTAACACTGTAACGCTACATCTTAAATGTAACACAAATGTTACAATCGTAACACCTGAAACATCACTGCTGTCAAAGAGAGAAAGATATATTTCTCTCTCTCGTTGAGCGTTGACGCACGGTATGCGCATGCATCTGAGTCCGCTGTTTCCTTATTGGCCCGCACCGTTTGATATGTTGTGTATGCTGATAATTTGCCCTTGGGCTGTCAACCGGCGCGAATTGCGCATACATAACCTTTCTTTAATTCTTGGCCCGTTTTAATAATATATAAAATGTATAATTTTGTTCAATTTCATGATCTTATTCGATTTGTAAGTATTCAAATATTAAAGAAAAATTTATAATTTACGTTCAGATGAAAATTTAAGAAATCATAGAATTTTTGTTGTTCTTCAACCACAGAATATATATACGATATAATATGTCAGGTTAATTTGATGTTCGTCTGTTCAGGTACCGTTTAGTTTGACGAATTTGACTCGCTTTTGAACCAAATGAACTTCCTTGCTCTAAAAAGAAATACAGAGGGTACCAGTCAATACTTAGATGTTCCATGGAATGAATCGAGAAAGTTACGAGGCTCTTATTGTAAAAGAGGTAGGTACCTACAAATTTATTATGTGTACTATTACATGAAAAACATGATATTACCATTGTAATTTAAGAAGATTTGCATTTCAGATGAATCCATACACCTATGACCTATATAAAGTTACAACACGATGAAAACACAAGGTTCGAATGAAGTTCCTAAGGTGAACCAAGGAAGAAATTCGCAATCATAAACGAATTCTGGTTGTTGAAAATTCCAGATAAACGACTGAGTTGAGAGGTATGTTCTGATATTATTCAAGAATACATGCTATGGTATAAGAAGAAGAAGAGAAAAAAATAAGTTTATTGAAAACTTTAGAAGGGCTAACGATGGAGGTCTTCCTGCCAGTTGGGAAAGCTTTATATCGAGTGATCTATATAAAGGTATTTTTCTAGATAGTTCTTTGTAAATGGCCAACTGCAAATCATTACTTATCGATTTGAGAGATTTGGTATATACTGAATTCCTACGTTGAAATTGGAAGAGTTTGTCAATCAAATCTTCCTTTCGAGTTATTTCTTCTGATAGTTGTTTAGCTTACGAAGGGCAATTCTGAAAACTTTTAGGCTTATCCTGTTCATATGTAATGTCAGATAGCTCATCATCTGCATAGCGTTCACATTGTACACAAGATTGCTCTATTTATTTCATCATTCGTTGTTATTATTAACTGATATTTTTTTTTTTTCAGGTTCGAAAAGGATATTGAAAGCGAGGATATTTGTACTGAAAACCTTCAAAGGGCAAACGATCAAAGTATTTCTGCCAGTTGGAAAAGTTTCTTATAAAGTGCACAATAATATTTAATGATTGGATTTGAATTCCTGATAATGTACTGAATACTTTCTAAATGAAGAGAGATACTTATGAAGTTAAACATGACTCGCAGCTAAGGTAAATAATAGTAGTTATTATCGTATTCATAGAAATAATCACGATACTTATGGAGTATATTGTCCCATTTATAGGAAATAATTAGAGGTATTCTTTGTAGAATTTCCAGAGAAAAACCCTGTATGACACAGAAAGGAGGGATGAGATCAGAAATCTGTATGCAGTAGAGATAATCGAGGAGTGGATAAACAACAGAAAGGTAGAATGGAACGTTAACATAGAAAGAATGGAGCAAGACAGAATGGTAAAGAAGGCCAGGGATAAATCAACTCTAGGAAGAAGAAGTATCGGTCGACCCAGAAAGAGATGGACTTAAGCACCAAATAGACATCATCAAATAAGAACTTGCTGCAAACGAAGAAGAATAAGAGGTATGTCCTTATTTATTCAAGCATGTTTGCTATGATATGAGAGGTATGGAATTAGTGTTCTTTCATTCACTTCATTTCAATGTCAGATAGCTCATCATCTGTATAGGGTTTACATTGTACACAAGGTTGCTCTAATCGGTTATCAATTGAGAGGTAAATTTTTGTTTCTTGCAGGTTCGAAATGGAGATTGAAAGAGAAAATATGTGTATTGAAAACCTTCAAGTGGCAAAATGATTCATACTTCATTTTAAAAGTCCCTGATTTTGGATTTCAAGACAGTCCCTTCTTCCTTTGGATATATCATTGTAAACAACGGACAAATGCAAATCATCACTTTTGAGAAAAGTTATCCAGTTGAAAGCTGTCATAAAGTAAGTACAGACGTTTGAATATCCTTTTAACAATGGTTTTCCCAATAACCGACAATCTTGAAATGTCCAATTTCAAAAACCTGGAAAGCTTTCAATAAAATTGAAGTGGATTTCAAATATTGAATGATATTAATATTATAGTCAATGGGATTGTACGATTTAAATGATTTTATCAATTATTTTAGATTACTGCATTATAACATGAAGCTCTCAATGAAATTGAAGAGGTTCTTAAATTTCGAATGATTCGTTATAGGAAGTGGAATTTTAATTATGGTATGCTTCAAATGTGTACATGTTGCTTCTAGAAACATGTGGAATATTCTGAATTTCTTCGTTAAATTCGAACGAGGGATTTCAGTACATGTATTCTTTCTTTTTCCATTAACATTGTAATTTCAGTTTGATTTTACCATTTCATTCAGCGGATCTGAGTTTTGAATCTGGCAGTTAGTTGGCTTTTTAATTATTCTTATTCAACAAGAGAGGTAGATGTCTGAAAACTCACCTATTTAATTAATTGTTATTGATAATTGATATTTCTTGCAGATTCGAAAAGCAGAAGAAGAAAAAAATAAGTTAATTGAAAACTTTGGAAGGGCTGACGATGGAGGTCTTCTTGCCAGTTACTTTATATCGAGTGCATTCCCCTAATTTCAAGATAGTCTCTTCTGCCTTCGGATAGATATTTGTAAACAGCAGACAAATATAAATCATTACTTATTTAGAATAAGTGGAAAGCTATCAAAAAGTAAGTATAGACGTTTGATTATCCTTTTAACTGACAACGTTGAAATGCCTTATTTCAAAAACCTGGAAATAATTTTTCAAGCTTTTCTTTCGAAAATTATTGGGATTACGAGCGGTCTTTAACATAAATTTTTCAATGAAATTGAAGGGGCTTTCGAATTCTGAATGATTTACCATAAAAAATGGGATTGTACGTTTCAGATATATCAGGTGTCCACTGGCGCAGCTAGGGCGGGGGGCTTTGGGTCTGCAGCCCCCCCAAAGATTTTAACAGTTTCAATTTTTTCTGAGTTCATTTTTTTGCAACTTTTGTATCTGTTGTATCATCAAGAATTGTTCAGTTCAGCCCCCCTCAAAACAAAATCCTGGCTGCGCCACTGCAGGTGTCCCAAGGTGAGTGGCCTACTAGATCAAATTGGTGTGTTTCAAAAATTACTCCAGTTTGATCAATATTTGAGATTTAAGTCAGAAAGGACCCCGCACATTTTGTATGGGAATTGGCTCCCGGTCGATTTGGCTGAAAATTGGATATGATGTGCTACTAATCCTTCTGATCAAATGTCTTAACAGTCACAAAGCTGAAAAATGCATACTTCTAGGAGTTTTTAGTGATTTTTTGTATCCATTATGGCTTACGTATTATGGGAATTGGCTCCCGGTGGATTTGGCTGAAAATTGGATATGATGTTCTACTAATCCTTCTGATCAAATGTCTTAACAGTCACAAAGCTGAAAAATGTATACTTCTAGGAGTTTTTAGCGATTTTTTGTATCCTTTAGCAAGTTATTAGATATTGACTTTATCTATGTCACTGCTTTTGAATTATAGTTGTCAATTATACAGGATGGACAAAAAAATAATCATAATAATGAAAATAATAATCTAATAGGCCACTCACTTTGGGACACCCAATATACAGGGTGTTTGTATAAATTTATCATTTATTTCAGATTACTGCATTATAACAAGAAGCTTCATTTTATTTTATCATCTCAGCATAAGAAAATGTTACATTGATTGAAAGTTATCATTATACGAAACTATTAATTTGAATTGCGCCAGTTTTGATCAAAATGTTATCGATAAAAATAAAATTGAGTAATTTTTACTTTCTAATAATTAGATAGTAATTAATTTTTTTTTTCAGGTCCAGAAGGTTGAATATGGAGTGCTACAAAAGGTATAGAAGAAATTAACAATTATGGATTTCATCTGATAATCAACGGAACAAACAATATAGATGAGCAGGTTGAATTAGGAAATTAAGCACCATTCTTTAAATTATCTGACGGATTGCAGCAGGTTCTTCAAAATTACAAGTCAGCCGTTTTAAAGGATCATCTCTTTCCATAGCAACGACACAGTGACCTCAAGAGATGCTGATGAAACAGCAAACTATCAGTTGGAATATCTGAGCAGTATAACACCCAGTGGAATGCCCCATCACGAACTCCTTAAAGTAGGCGTACCGGTTATACTTCTTCGAAATTCAAATTCAAAGGATGAATTATTCAACGGTATAAGACTACTGGTATTATCTGTGACGAACTCCTTATTGAAAGCCAAAATTTTCACCCATCTTTCTAGCAAATGAATAACATTCATCTTTCGAATGGATCTTACATGCATGCAAACAAATAGGCATTTATCTTGGTTCTCCTGTTTTTTAACATAATCAACTTAACGTTGCGTTTTCGGGCTCGCAAATGGAACGCCGTAATGGTGATAGTAGATAAATCTTAAAATCAAGGTAAACTGATGAAATTTCAAAAGACATTTATACTAAAAATAATTCATGACAGCTAATTGAATTTAATAAACATAACTATTTTTCTTCAAGTTTATTGATAATTCATTCAAAATAATTAATCCAGTATTAGGCCAGTCAAAATGTGAAACTTTTAAGATTCGAATATTTATTTAGATTTCTTCTTCATGATGTCTGGAATGAATTATTGATCATGTCAGTCGTAGATTCACGAATATAGGTACAATATACACATTAATTTTCTATTGATAATTCTTCATTCAATAATCTACAAATTGGTTACAAATAATAACAGCACTAAGTTATGTCTTTTTAAATATGAAGGTATATTTTTTATAATTCCAATCACGTTGATTAATGAAATCGTCATTCTTTTTATGTAACTTTTGAATGAATTTTTCAAATAAACCATTAATATGCATTCATATCAACGAATTTGTTGCTCTAACAACTTTGTCGACCCTATTGCTTCTTTCTTTGTCTTTAATTTTCCTATCTAGGTTTTTTGGCCAATGTTCACGAATCTGTATTTAGTAAAATGCATACAAATCTTTGTGTTAACGAACTTATGTTAATAATTCCGATATGAGCCACTCGAGAGGAATCCAGGTTACAATTTAGTGTAGTTTTTCATATAATAATTATTTTTTTTAATTTGATTTAGAATGAGGTAAATCTAATCTATGGTTTTCTTCTATTCGAATTTTATTCAACTATTTAAATATTTTTTTAAAGCTATTTCTTAACACGTTAACTGCCAACTCACTTTTCCTGAATCCTTCAAACCCAAATTTCTCCAAACTGATTCAAAATGCATTGAAATGAATTAGTTATTTACCAAAAAGGTTTTTTTTTTGTATTTTCTTGAGAAAATTTCACAAAAAAAATCTGTCAGGCTCCTGTGCCTGACACGGCTTGAATGGTTGAATTTATAGTCATTGGGCCATGTCAGTCATTTTGTCAGGCACAGCTGTTTCAAAGCTGTTGACCTTGCCTTGTGTCAATTTTGAGCATGAATAATCATTTTCAATGTCTTTTTTTCTTTCAATATAATGTTACAATTTATAGCTATTTGTGACTCTGGTCAATGGCTTCCAATGCCCAAATAAACCATTTCTGCCTAAAATGTGTCAATTTGCGACATAAATAATAATTTCAATACCTTTTACTTATTCAATAATGTCGTTTTAACTCAATACTTCTTTTATTGGCTATTTGTGACTATTTCAATAAACAGTAAGAGCATTTTATAAATAATATTGTGTTTTTATTGTGTTTTATTCCATAACATACGAAAAATATTCTATAAGTTATGCCATAGGCAAAAAATTAGCAGGCCATGTAGAATATATCTTGGTTGGAGCCATGTCAGTCACCTCTGATAGAGAACAACACTGTAAAAGTGCCTGCTGGCGTACAGATATCGTTTGGAATGTGTATGTTTTTGTCAGTCACCGGTAGCTGACACGGCCTGACCAAAGAGTGAGTTTGTCAGGCACCGGTGACTGACATCGCAGTTAACGTGTTAAAACCTTAATGTTGATATACTCATTCATGATCGGATGAACAGAGACCGATTTATTTTCATTAATAGATGAAAAAATGTCATTTTTCCATCTCCTCCCAAGTTTATTCGATATATTTTCGAAACGGCGGGTTATGGAAAAAAGTGGTCAATAAGGCGTTTGTAGAGAATTAATTTACCTATAATATGAGGTATTAATCATTCTGATCGGATGAACAGAGACCGATTTATTTTCGATAATAGAAGAAAAAATGTCATTTTTCCATCTCCTCCCAAGTTTATTCGATATATTTTCGAAACGGTGGGTTATGGAAAAAAATGGTCAATAAGGCGTTTGTAGAGAATTAATTTACCTATAATATGAGGTATTAATCATTCTGATCGGATGAACAGAGACCAATTTATTTTCATTAATAGATGAAAAAATGTCATTTTTCCATCTCCTCCCAAGTTTATTCGATATATTTTCAAAACGGTAGGTTATGGAAAAAAGTGGTCAATAGGGCGTTTGTAGAGAATTAATTTACCTATAAAATGAAGTATTAATCATTCTGATCGGATGAACAGAGACCGATTCATTTTCATTAATAGATGAAAAAATGTCATTTTCCATCTTCTCCCAAGTTTATTCGATATATTTTCAAAACGGTGGGTTATGGAAAAAAGTGATCAATAGGGCGTTTGTAGAGAATTAATTTACCTTTAAAATGAGGTATTAATCATTCTGATCGTATGAACAGAGACCGATTTATTTTCATTAATAGATGAAAAAATGTCATTTTTCCATCTCCTCCCAAGTTTATTCGATATATTTTCAAAACGGTAGGTTATGGAAAAATGTGGTCAATAGGGCGTTTGTAGAGAATTAGTTTACCTATAAAATGAGGTATTAATCATTCTGATCGGATGAACAGAGACCGATTTATTTTCGATAATAGAAGAAAAAATGTCATTTTTCCATCTCCTCCCAAGTTTATTCGATATATTTTCGAAACGGCGGGTTATGGAAAAAAGTGGTCAATAAGGCGTTTGTAGAGAATTAATTTACCTATAATATGAGGTATTAATCATTCTGATCGGATGAACAGAGACCGATTTATTTTCATTAATAGATGAAAAAATGTCATTTTTCCATCTCCTCCCAAGTTTATTCGATATATTTTTGAAACGGTAGGTTATGGAAAAAAGTGGTCAATAAGGCGTTTGTAGAGAATTAATTTACCTATAAAATGAGGTATTAATCATTCTGATCGTATGAACAGAGACCGATTTATTTTCATTAATAGATGAAAAAATGTCATTTTTCCATCTCCTCCCAAGTTTATTCGATATATTTTCAATACGGTAGGTTATGGAAAAAAGTGGTCAATAGGGCGTTTGTAGAGAATTAATTTACCTATAAAATGAGGTATGAATCATTCTGATCGGATGAACAGAGACCGATTTATTTTCATTAATAGATGAAAAAATGTCATTTTTCCATCTCCTCCCAAGTTTATTCGATATATTTTCGAAACGGCGGGTTATGGAAAAAAGTGGTCAATAAGGCGTTTGTAGAGAATTAATTTACCTATAATATGAGGTATTAATCATTCTGATCGGATGAACAGAGACCGATTTATTTTCATTGATAGATGAAAAAATGTCATTTTTCCATCTCCTCCCAAGTTTATTCGATATATTTTCAAAACGGTAGGTTATGGAAAAAAGTGGTCAATAGGGCGTTTGTAGAGAATTAATTTACCTATAAAATGAAGTATTAATCATTCTGATCGGATGAACAGAAACCGATTCATTTTCATTAATAGATGAAAAAATGTCATTTTCCATCTTCTCCCAAGTTTATTCGATATATTTTCAAAACGGTGGGTTATGGAAAAAAGTGATCAATAGGGCGTTTGTAGAGAATTAATTTACCTATAAAATGAGGTATTAATCATTCTGATCGTATGAACAGAGACCGATTTATTTTCATTAATAGATGAAAAAATGTCATTTTTCCATCTCCTCCCAAGTTTATTCGATATATTTTCAAAACGGTAGGTTATGGAAAAAAGTGGTCAATAGGGCGTTTGTAGAGAATTAATTTACCTATAAAATGAGGTATTAATCATTCTGATCGGATGAACAGAGACCGATTCATTTTCATTAATAGATGAAAAAATGTCATTTTCCATCTCCTCCCAAGTTTATTCGATATATTTTCAAAACGGTGGGTTATGGAAAAAAGTGATCAATAAGGCGTTTGTAGAGAATTAATTTACCTATAAAATGAGGTATTAATTATTCTGATCGTATGAACAGAGACCGATTTATTTTCGATAAGAGAAGAAAAAATGTCATTTTTCCATCTCCTCCCAAGTTTATTGGATATATTCTCGAAACGTAGGGTTATGGAAAGAAGTGTTCTATAAGGCGTTTGTAGCGAATTAATTAACCTATAAAATGAGGTATTAATCATTCTGATCGGATGAACAGAGACCGATTTATTTTCATAAATAGATGAAATAATGTCATTTTTCCATCTCCTCCCAAGTTTATTCGATATATTTTCGAAACGGTGGGTAATGGAAAATAGTGGTCAATGAGGCGTTTGTAGAGAATTAATTTACCTATAAAATGAGGTATTAATCATTCTGATCGGATGAACAGAGACCGATTTATTTTCAATAATGGAAGAAAAAATGTCATTTTTCCATCTCCTCCCAAGTTTATTCGATATATTTTCAAAACGGTAGGTTATGGAAAAAAGTGGTCAATAGGGCGTTCGTAGAGAATTAATTTACCTATAAAATGAGGTATGAATCATTCTGATCGGATGAACAGAGACTGATTTATTTTCATTGATAGATGAAAAAATGTCATTTTCCATCCCCTCCCAAGTTTATTCGATATATTTTCAAAACGGTAGGTTATGGAAAAAAGTGGTCAATAGGGCTTTTGTAGAGAATCAATTAACCTAAAAAATGAGGTATTTATCATTCTGATTGGATGAACAGAGACCAATTTATTTTCATTAATAGATGAAAAAATGTCATTTTTCATCTCCCAAGTTTATTCGATATATTTTCAAAACGGTAGGTTATGGAAAAAAGTGGTCAATAGGGCGTTTGTAGAGAATTAATTTATCCATCAAATGAGGTATCAATCATTCTGATCAGATGAACAGAGACCGATTTATTTTCATTAATAAATGAAAAAATATCATTTTCCATCTTCTTTCAAGTTTATTCGATATATTTTCAAAACGGTGGGTTATGGAAAAAATTGGTCAATAGGGCGTTTGTAGAGAATTAATTTACCTAGAAATTGACGTATTAATTATTCTGATCGGATGAACAGAGACCGAATTATTTTCATTAATAGATGAAAAAATGTCATTTTCCATCTCCTCCCAAGTGTTTAGAATTTCACCGTTCAAATGGCATTTTTTCCAAAACTCGATATACCAAACTTCCATAATTTCCGTTTGAACAGGCGGAATAAAAAATGAATTGCAGATTCTTTTTCAGTTTGTAGTCCCCTTCAATATAAGCACATAAAATGATCATCTTAAATTTTGAAATTTTGGACGAAAAATGAGTTAGGGGTTGACCCCCCCTAAAACGCTATATTTCACCATTTTGCGAAAATTCTGTAGGATCTACAAGAACGGTTATCACTGATAATTATGAATCTCGGTCTAATGAATCGATTGACGTTAAAAATTCATCGATCCGAAGCGAACTGCATTAAGCAAGCGCTCTCGAACGCAACTCGAAAATGAAAAATGCAAAATCTATGAACTGAATTTATTTGAAAAGTATGGCAGACTTTATTAAGTTTGGTATGTTTTTATAGGTTTTCGAGGTAGCTGAATATGAATAAAAAATTTTCGAATCGATATCTGCAAGCGTTTAGAATTTCACCGTTCAAATGGCATTTTTTCCAAAACTCGATATTTCAAACTTCCATAATTTCCGTTTGAACAGGCGGAATAAAAAATGGATTGCAGATTCTTTTTCAGTCTGTAGTCCCCTTCAATATAAGCACATAAAATGATCATCTTAAATTTTGAAATTTTGGACGAAAAATGAGTAAGGGGTTGACCCCCCCTAAAACGATATATTTCACCATTTTGCGAAAATTCTGTAGGATCTACAAGAACGGTTATCACTGATAATTATGAATCTCGGTCTAATGAATCGATTGACGTTGAGAATTCATCGATCCGAAGCGAACTGCATTAAGCAGGCGCTCTCGAACGCAACTCAAAAATGAAAAATGCAAAATCTATAAACTGAATTTATTTGAAAAGTATGGCCGACTTTATTGAATTTGGTATGTTTTTATAGGTTTTCGAGGTAGGTGAATATAAATAAAATACTTTCGAATCGATATCTGCAAGCGTTTAGAATTTCATCGTTCAAATGGCATTTTTTCCAAAACTCGATATTTCAAACTTCCATAATTTCCGTTTGAACAGGCGGAATAAAAAATGGATTGCATATTCTTTTTCAGTCTGTAGTCCTCTTTAATATAAGCACATTAAATGATCATCTTAAATTTTGAAATTTTGGACGAAAAATGAGTAAGTGGTTGACCCACCCTAAAACGCTATATTTCACCATTTTGCGAAAATTCTGTAGGATCTACAAGAACGGTTATCACTGAAAATTATGAATCTCGGTCTAATGGATCGATTGACGTTGAAAATTCATCGATCCGAAGCGAACTGCATTACGCAGGCGCTCTCGAAGGCAACCCGAAAATGAAAAATGCAAAATCTATAAACTGAAATTATTTGAAAAGTATGGCAGACTTGATTGAATTTGGTATGTTTTAATAGGTTTTCGAGGTAGCTGAATAAGAAAAAAATACTTTCGAATCGATATCTGCAAGCGTTAAGAATTTCACCGTTCAAATGGCATTTTTTCCAAAACTCGATATTTCAAACTTCCATAATTTCCGTTTGAACAGGCGGAATAAAAAATGGATTGCATGTTTTTTTTCAGTCTGTAGTCCTCTTCAATATAAGCACATAAAATGATCATCTTAAATCTTGAAATTTTGGACGAAAAATGAGTAAGGGGTTGACCCCCCCTAAATCGATATATTTCACCATTTTGCGTAAATTCTGTAGGATGTACAAGAACGGTTATCACTGATAATTATAAATCTCGGTCTAATGAATCGACTGACGTTGAAAATTCATCGATCCGAAGCGAACTGCATCAAGCAGGCGCTCTCGAACGCAACTCAAAAATGAAAAATGCAAAATCTATAAACTGAATTTATTTGAAAAGTATGGCCGACTTTATTGAATTTGGTATGTTTTTATAGGTTTTCGAGGTAGCTGAATAAGAAAAAAATACTTTCGAATCGATATCTGCAAGCGTTTAGAATTTCACCGTTCATGAGTAAGGGGTTGACCCCCCCTAAAACGCTATATTTCACCATTTTGCGAAAATTCTGTAGGATCTACAAGAACGGTTATCACTGATAATTATAAATCTCTGTCTAATGAATCGATTGACGTTGAAAATTCATCGATCCGAAGCGAACTGCATTAAGCAGGCGCTCTCGAACGCAACTCGAAAATGAAAAATCCAAAATCTATAAACTGAATTTATTTGAAAAGTATGGCAGACTTGATTGAATTTGGTATGTTTTTATAGGTTTTCGAGGTAGCTGAATAAAAAAAAATACTTTCGAATCGATATCTGCAAGCGTTTAGAATTTCACCGTTCAAATGGCATTTTTTCCAAAACTCGATATTTCAAACTTCCATAATTTCCGTTTGAACAGGCGGAATAAAAAATGGATTGCATATTTTTTTTCAGTCTGTAGTCCTCTTCAATATAAGCACATAAAATGATCATCTTAAATTTCGAAATTTTGGACGAAAAATGAGTAAGGGGTTGACCCCCCCTAAATCGATATATTTCACCATTTTGCGTAAATTCTGTAGGATGTACAAGAACGGTTATCACTGATAATTATAAATCTCGGTCTAATGAATCGATTGACGTTGAAAATTCATCGATCCGAAGCGAACTGCATTAAGCAGGCGCTCTCGAACGCAACTCGAAAATGAAAAATGCAAAATCTATAAACTGAATTTATTTGGAAAGTATGGCAGACTTTATTGAATTTGGTATGTTTTTATAGGTTTTCGAGGTAGCTGAATATAAATAAAATACTTTCGAATCGATATCTCTTCCGTTTGAACAGGCGGAATAAAAAATGGATTGCATATTTTTTTCAGTCTGTAGTCCTCTTCAATATAAGCACATAAAATGATTATCTTAAATTTTGAAATTTTGAACGAAAAATGAGTAAGGGGTTGACCCCCCCTAAAACGCTATATTTCACCATTTTGCGAAAATTCTGTAGGATGTACAAGAACGGTTATCACTGATAATTATAAATCTCGGTCTAATGAATCGATTGACGTTGAAAATTCATCGATCCGAAGCGAACTGCATTAAGCAGGCGCTCTCGAACGCAACTCGAAAATGAAAAATGCAAAATCTATAAACTGAATTTATTTGAAAATTTTGGCAGACTTTATTGAATTTGATATGTTTTTATATGTTTTCGAGGTAGCTGAATATGAATAAAAAATTTTCGAATCGATATCTGCAAGCGTTTAGAATTTCACCGTTCAAATGGCATTTTTTCCAAAACTCGATATTTCAAACTTCCATAATTTTCGTTTGAACAGGCGGAATAAAAAATGAATTGCATATTCTTTTACAGTCTGTAGTCCTCTTCAATATAAGCACATAAAATGATCATCTTAAATTTTGAAATTTTGGACGAAAATGAGTAAGGGGTTGACCCCCCCTAAAACGCTATATTTCACCATTTTGCGAAAATTCTGTAAGATCTACAAGAACGGTTATCACTGATAATTATAAATCTCGGTCTAATGAATCGATTGACGTTGAAAATTCATCGATCCGAAGCGAACTGCATTACGCAGGCGCTCTCGAAGGCAACTCGAAAATGAAAAATGCAAAATCTATAAACTGAATTTATTTGAAAATTTTGGCAGACTTTATTGAATTTGATATGTTTTTATAGGTTTTCGAGGTAGCTGAATAAAAAAAAATACTTTCGAATCGATATCTGCAAGCGTTTAGAATTTCACCGTTCAAATGGCATTTTTTCCAAAACTCGATATTTCAAACTTCCATAATTTCCGTTTGAACAGGCGGAATAAAAAATGGATTGCAGATTCTTTTTCAGTCATTAGTCCCCTTCAATATAAGCACATAAAATGATCATCTTAAATTTTGAAATTTTGGACGAAAAATGAGTAAGGGGTTGACCCCCCCTAAAACGCTATATTTCACCATTTTGCGAAAATTCTGTAGGATCTACAAGAACGGTTATCACTGATAATTATAAATCTCGGTCTAATGAATCGATTGACGTTGAAAATTCATCGATCCGAAGCGAACTGCATTAAGCAGGCGCTCTCGAACGCAACTCGAAAATGAAAAATGCAAAATCTATAAACTGAATTTATTTGAAACGTATGACAGACTTTATTTAATTTGGTATGTTTTTATAGGTTTTCGAGGTAGCTGAATATGAATAAAAAATTTTCGAATCGATATCTGCAAGCGTTTAGAATTTCACCGTTCAAATGGCATTTTTTCCAAAACTCGATATACCAAACTTCCATAATTTCCGTTTGAACAGGCGGAATAAAAAATGGATTGCAGATTCTTTCTCAGTTTGGAGTCCCCTTCAATATAAGCACATAAAATGATCATCTTAAATTTTGAAATTTTGGACGAAAAATGAGTTAGGGGTTGACCCCCCCTAAAACGCTATATTTCACCATTTTGCGAATATTCTGTGGGATCTACAAGAACGGTTATCACCAGGGCCGTATCTAGGTACAACTGCGCCTGTGGCAAGATTCTCTTCAGCGCCCCCAAATTAGCGTAGATTTTTTTCATCCCTTATATATCCTATGGATTTTTCCTATTTGAAGTTATTATCAATATTGTAGAATACAAAATTCTCTACAAATTCGATAAGGTGAACCGTTTTCGAGATAGAGGGCGGAGAGCATCACTTCAGGTCAACCGGCGCCTCCGGTCGAAAACACGCAACATACAGTTGATGAACTATAGATAAATCAATTATTATGAATATTTGTCAATTTTAAACTATTTTATTATATTTCATAATTTTTTTCCTAACCTATCCACTTTTAATTCAGTATCAATTTATTTAACAACACTTACCTGCCCATGTAATTGCAGAATTGTTAATGAAAATATAAGAATTATGTTTGAATTTTAACCTAATTAAAAGTATTAACTTGTAACATGAGAAAAAAACAAATAAATTATAAATTAATTTTCTTGTTAAAAAATATCTTCTGGCTGCTGGTAAATTTCAAACTGGTCTTCATTATCGTCTTGAACGACATTTGTCTCAAGTTCTTCCATGATTTCGGGGTCAAAGGTTCTATCTTCGTCAATGTCGCTCTGATATGGTAGGGCATTGAGACAAGCTTGCCCATTACATTGTCCACAAGCTAAAGAGCATTGCAAGTCCGCTTTCCTGCATCCGCATCGCGAACCACAACCACTCTTGCAGTTGCAGAAAATTGTATTTAGCAAATCTTCTTGAGTAGATGGTAAAATTGTCATATAAGGTTTGAGTTCCACTCTCTAATATTCTTTGGGCCCAACAAATTTCTTCCTCAAATGCTGCAGCTTATTCATCCAAATTTGTCAGTTTCTCAAAAAAATTAAAAAATGATTTGTTCCCTTTTTTGTCATTAACAATTCTGTAATTACATGGGCAGATAAGTGTTGTTAAATAAATTGATACTGGATAAAAGGTGGATAGGTTAGTAAAAAAAAAATAATATAATATAATAGTTAATAAAAATTGACAAATATTCATAATGCGCGTTTTCGACCGGAGGCGCAGGTTGACCTGAAGTGATGCTGTGACCGCGCGCTCTCCGCCCTCTATCTAAAAAACGGTCCACCTGATCGAAATTTTTTTCAAACAAAATTTGTGGATAATTTTATATTCTAAAATATTGATAATAACTAAAAATAGAAAAAAAATCCATAGGTAATGAGATATTTACAAAAAAAGCGCAAAAAACCGATTTTTGTGACCTTCGACCTCAAAATTTAATAGTTGCTCGCGCCCTACCCTATCTATATAGGGTTTGAGACAACTTTTAGGGTGTCAATATAAAAGTATTTACAGATTTACAGCTTAGTATCTCGAATTCCGAGGTAAATTCCTAATTTGACCGGACTATACGGTGGGAATCTAGACGAGCCCTTTTCGGCTTGCCAGCGGACGCATCTATGTAACACGCGGTTGGTTTTCACATCCTACCTGGCGGGTCGCGACATCACTCCTTATGCGGCCCATACACAAGCTACTTTTTCGGCGTTCTGGCAGCTAGCGTCGCCGCAAGCGACCAAAACGCCCAAAAGTAGCCCGAAAAACGCCTGTGTATGTCTATCCGCTGCCACGCTGGCGAGTCGCCGAGCTGGACGCAGCGCCGGACGCCAAGATCAAACATGTTTGATTTTAGCGTCAAGATAGCCGGCGAAACGCATGAAAAACGCTTGTGTGTGTGTGAGAGCGTCTAGAATGGCAGAAAATCATGCAAGAATTGCACATTCAGAAGAATTGATTACAAATTTTATAGAACTATTTGAAAAGAATAAGTATTGGTGGGTGATTAAGAGCAAAGAATATTCGAACAGAACACTAAAGAATAAAGCCGACGAAGAATTGTTAGCTTTATGTAAACAATAAAACGATGAATGCGATATCGATTTCGTAAAGAAAAAAATTAAAAGCATCCGAGACTCATTCCGTAAAGAATACAAAAAGTTACGAGCTACGGAAAAGTCAGGTGCAAGTACGGATGACATTTTAAACCTTTATCGTCAGGGATCGATGAGCTACTGAGACGCTTGTGTGTGGTGAAAATTGCACGAGCGTCTAGGACGCTCGCAAAACGCTAGCTGCCAAAACGCCGAGAAAGTAGCTTGTGTATGGGCCGCATTACGCAAAAAAATATTTTTGGCGTATACATGAAAACCGTAACATGTTACCCCAAAATTTGGTTGGCGCTTCTATATATTATTCTTTGAATTTTTTGGCACTCAAAATTTTTTTTCATTCGATATTTTTTGGCGCCCCAGCGGACCTTGCGCCTGTGGCGGGGGCCACTTGGCCACACCCTAGATACGGCCCTGGTTATCACTGATAATTATAAATCTCGGTCTAATGAATCGATTGACGTTAAAAATTCATCGATCCGAAGCGAACTGCATTAAGCAGGCGCTCTCGAACGCAACTCGAAAATGAAAAATGCAAAATCTATAAACTGAATTTATTTGAAAAGAATGGCAGACTTTATTAAGTTTGGTATGTTTTTATAGGTTTTCGAGGTAGCTGAATATGAATAAGAAATTTTTGAATCGATATCTGCAAGCGTTTAGAATTTCACCGTTCATGAGTAAGGGGTTGACCCCCCTAAAACGCTATATTTCACCATTTTGCGAAAATTCTGTAGGATCTACAAGAACGGTTATCACTGATAATTATAAATCTCGGTCTAATGAATCGATTGACGTTGAAAATTCATCGATCCGAAGCGAACTGCATTAAGCAGGCGCTCTCGAACGCAACTCGAAAATGAAAAATGCAAAATCTATAAACTGAATTTATTTGGAAAGTATGGCAGACTTTATTGAATTTGGTATGTTTTTATAGGTTTTCGAGGTAGCTGAATATAAATAAAATACTTTCGAATCGATATCTCCTCCGTTTGAACAGGCGGAATAAAAAATGGATTGCATATTTTTTTCAGTCTGTAGTCCTCTTCAATATAAGCACATAAAATGATCATCTTAAATTTTGAAATTTTGAACGAAAAATGAGTAAGGGGTTGACCCCCCTAAAACGCTATATTTCACCATTTTGCGAAAATTCTGTAGGATGTACAAGAACGGTTATCACTGATAATTATAAATCTCGGTCTAATGAATCGATTGACGTTGAAAATTCATCGATCCGAAGCGAACTGCATTAAGCAGGCGCTCTCGAACGCAACTCGAAAATGAAAAATGCAAAATCTATAAACTGAATTTATTTGAAAAGTATGGCAGACTTTATTAAATTTGGTATGTTTTTATAGGTTTTCGAGGTAGCTGAATATGAATAAAAAACTTTCGAATCGATATCTGCAAGCGTTTAGAATTTCACCGTTCAAGTGGCATTTTTTCCAAAACTCGATATTTCAAACTTCCATAATTTCCGTTTGAACAGGCGGAATAAAAAATGGATTGCATATTCTTTTACAGTCTGTAGTCCTCTTCAATATAAGCACATAAAATGATCATCTTAAAGTTTGAAATTTTGGACGAAAATGAGTAAGGGGTTGACCCCCCCTAAAACGCTATATTTCACCATTTTGCGAAAATTCTGTAGGATCTACAAGAACGGTTATCACTGATAATTATGAATCTCGGTCTAATGAATCGATTGACGTTGAAAATTCATCGATCCGAAGCGAACTGCATTACGCAGGCGCTCTCGAAGGCAACTCGAAAATGAAAAATGCAAAATCTATAAACTGAATTTATTTGAAAATTTTGGCAGACTTTATTGAATTTGATATGTTTTTATAGGTTTTCGAGGTAGCTGAATAAGAAAAAAATACTTTCGAATCGATATCTGCAAGCGTTTAGAATTTCACCGTTCAAATGGCATTTTTTCCAAAACTCGATATTTCAAACTTCCATAATTTCCGTTTGAACAGGCGGAATAAAAAATGGATTGCAGATTCTTTTTCAGTCTGTAGTCCCCTTCAATATAAGCACATAAAATGATCATCTTAAATTTTGAAATTTTGGACGAAAAATGAGTAAGGGGATGACCCCCCCTAAAACGCTATATTTCACCATTTTGCGAGAATTCTGTAGGATCTACAAGAACGGTTATCACTGATAATTATAAATCTCGGTCCAATGAATCGATTGACGTTGAAAATTCATCGATCCGAAGCGAACTGCATTAAGCAGGCGCTCTCGAACGCAACTCGAAAATGAAAAATGCAAAATCTATAAACTGAATTTATTTGAAAAGTATGACAGACTTTATTGAATTTGGTATGTTTTTATAGGTTTTCGAGGTGGCTGAATATGAATAAAATACTTTTGAATCGATATCTGCAAGCGTTTAGAATTTCACCGTTCAAATGGCATTTTTTCCAAAACTCGATATACCAAACTTCCATAATTTCCGTTTGAACAGGCGGAATAAAAAATGGATTGCATATTCTTTTTCAGCCTGTAGTCCTCTTCAATATAAGCTCATAAAATGATCATCTTAAATTTTGAAATTTTGGACGAAAAATGAGTAAGGGGTTGACCCCCCCTAAAACGATATATTTCACCATTTTGCGAAAATTCTGTAGGATCTACAAGAACGGTTATCACTGATAATAATGAATCTCGGTCTAATGAATCGATTGACGTTGAAAATTCATCGATTCGAAGCGAACTGCATTAAGCAGGCGCGATTCATTAGACCGAGATTTATAATTATCAGTGATAACCGTTCTTGTAGATCCTACAGAATTTTCGCAAAATGGTGAAATATAGCGTTTTAGGGGGGTCAACCCCTTACTCATTTTTCGTCCAAAATTTCAAAATTTAAGATCATCATTTTATGTGCTTATATTGCAGGGGACTACAGACTGTAAAAGAATATGCAATCCATTTTTTATTCCGCCTGTTCAAACGGAAATTATGGAAGTTTGAATATCGAGTTTTGGAAAAAAATGCCATTTGAACGGTGAAATTCTAAACGCTTGCAGATATCGATTCGAAAATTTTTTATTCATATTCAGCTAACTCGAAAACCTATAAACGGTAGGTTATGGAAAAAAGTGGTCAATGAGGCGTTTGTAGAGAATTAATTTACCTATATAATGAGGTATTAATCATTCTGATCAGATGAACAGAGACCGATTTATTTTCATCAATAGATGAAAAAATATCATTTTCCATCTCCTCCCAAGTTTATTCAATATATTTTCGAAACGGTGGGTTATGGAGAAAAGTGGTCAATAGGGCGTTTGTAGAGAATTAATTTACCTATAAAATGAGGTATTAATCATTACGATCGGATGAACAGAGACCGATTTATTTTCATTAATAGATGAAAAAATGTCATTTGTCCATCTCCTCCCAAGTTTATTCGATATATTTTCGAAACGGTGGGTTATGGAAAAAAGTGGTCAATAGGGCGTTCGTAGAGAATTAATTTACCTATGAAATGAGGTATTAATCATTCTGATCGGATGAACAGAAACCGATTTATTTTCAGTAATGGATGAAAAAATGTCATTTTTCATCTCTTCCCAAGTTTATTCGATATATTTTCAAAACAGTAGGTTATGGAAAAAAGTGGTCTATAGGGCGTTTGTAGATTATTAATTTACCTAAAAAATGATCGGATGATCAGAGACCGATTTATTTCCATTAATAGATGAAAAAATGTCATTTTCCATCTCTTCAAAACGGTAGGTGACGGAGAAAAGTGGTCAATAGGGCTTTTGTGGAGAATCAATTTACCTAAAAAATGAAGTCTTAGTCATTCTGATCAGATGAACAGAGACCGATTTAACCGTTCAAACCAATGGTAATTTCGAAAACTAACATATCAAGCTCATTCAGAAACTGTGAAGTTGAGGAGTTTCATAATTCATTTTGTTCGATTATTCTCATTCTAGTTTTCAGAATCTCATTTCTTCGGTAGATAAAATTATATCGATTTCACACTGTACTGAGTAGTTCAGTCAGTTTCTTCAAAACCGAACATTTCAAATATTCTATTTCATAGTTCCTCAATAGATTTATTCAGAAGATACATTGGTTTCCTTCAATACCATTTCATTTTATCAATTTTTACCTTTCTATGTGGCAGACCAGGTTGTGCGATTCATCATTCTTCTGTTGCAATTGATTGTGTGAAAATTCATTCTCATGCTTTCATTTCTAATTCAATTTAATGGATTTAATGGAAATACATCAGACAATAAATATATTTAATAGATAAAAATTGATTTAATCAAGTCTTTTTTATCTGCCTCAAAGAAGAATAAGAACTGATGCAATTTAATTAGAAATGAAAGCATGAGATCACATGTATGTACTAACCAATCAATTGCGAATCTATAAAAATAAATTTTTGAGATATTCAGATATTCAGATATTCGAACTACTCTGTAGTAAATGTTCAAACCTATGGTAATTTCGAAAACTAGCATATCAAGCTCATTCAGAATCTGTGAAGTTTGGGAGATTCATAATACATTTTTTTTTTGTTCTCATTCTAGTTTTCAGAATCTCATTTTTCCGGTAGATGAAATTATATCGATTTCACACTGTACTGAATAGTTCAGTCAGTTTCTTCAAAACAGAACATTTTAAATATTCAATTTGGTTCCTCAGTAGATTTGTTCGGAAGATACAATGGTTGCTTTCAATACCATCTGATTTTATCAATTTTTACCTTTATATGTGGCAGATCAGGTAGTGCGATTCATCATTCTTTTGCTGAAATTGATTGTGTAAAAATTCAACTTACTAGTTTACTACTTAGACTGCCTCAATCCGTCCTCCGGTTTGAGGGGCCAGTAAAACCCTAGTTACTTCATAATTCTGCTAGGAAAGGAGTTGTTAGGAGTGGGTTGGGTTATATGGAGTACTAGCGTTGCTCACTGGGTCTGCCTCAATCCGTATTCTGGTTCGAGGGGCCAGTAAAACCTTAGGTACATCGTATATTAACCCGATGGATTGGTAAGGAGTGGGTTGGGATTGTATGGATTACTAACGTTACTCACTGGGTCGGCCTCGATCCGTCTTCCGATTTAGGGGGCCAGTAAAACCCTAGTAACTTCGTACTTCTGCTAGGAAAGGATTTGTCAGGAGTGGGTTGGATTATATGGAGTACTAACGTTGCTCACTGGGTCTGCCACGATTCTCTTTCGGGTTCGAGGGCCAGTTAAGCCATAGTTACTCCACATCTTCTTTGGCCTGGTCGTACGATGTGGCTAATATTGCTCACTGGGTCTACCCCGGGTCCGTTTTCTGGTACGAGGGGCCAGTGAAATCAAAGTTATTTCATACATTAGCCTGAGAAGGATTGTTAAGGAGTGGGTTGGGTTATAAGCAGTACTAATATTGCTCACTGGGTCTGCCTCGATCCGTATTCGGGTTCGAGGGGCCAGTAAACCATAGTTACTCAATACATTAGACCGAGAGGAAATGATAAGGGGTGGGTTGGGTTATATGCAGTACTAATATTGCTCACTGGGTCTGCCTTGATTCGTGTTCGGGTTCAAGGGGCCAGTAAAATTATAGTTACTTCAAATTGGCCAGAGATGGATTGGTAAGGAGTGGGTTTGGATTGTATGGAATACTTACGTTGCTCACTGGTTCTGCCTCGATCCGTATTCAGAATCGAGGGGCCAGTAAAACCTTAGTTGCTTCATATTGGCCAGAGATGGATTGGTAAGGAGTGGGTTTGGATTGTATAGAGTACTAACGTTGCCTCGATCCGTATTCAGGTTCGACGGGCCAGTAAAACCATAGTTGCTTCATACAACTGCCCGAAAGGATTGGTTGGGAGTGGGTTGGGATTGTATGGAGTATTAACGTTGCTCACTGGGTCTGCCTCGATTCTCATCGGGTTCGAGGGGTCAGTTAAGCTGTAGTTACTCCATGTGTTTTGGTCATTCTTAGTTTTTTTTTCATCGGTGGACTTTGTGAAATTTTTGTAGAAACATTTTTCTGTATCTCTTTTAGTGACAAAGTAACTACATGTTACGAGATGTTACGGCATGTTACGAGATATCACGGTATGTAACGGCATATTACGAACTGTTTGTTACGGGATGTAACGAGATGTTACGATATGTAAAGGGATGTAACGTCATGTAACGAGTTGTTACGGTATGTTACGAGATGTTACGTCATGTTACGACCTGTTACGGGATGTTACGACTTTTCACGGTATGTAACAAGATGATACGGAATGTTACGAAATGTTAAGGCATGTTACGAGAAACACCCCGTATCATTCCGTTGTTACGGAATGATACGAAATGTTACGGCATGTTACGAGATGTTACGTATGTTACGACCTGTTACGGAATGTTATGACCTATTACGGGATGGTACGTCATGTTACGATTTGTAACGTCATGTTACGAGATGTAACGAAATGATACGAGATGTGAAGACATGTTACGGAAAGTTACGACCTGTAACGGGATTTTACGATTTTTACGGTATGTTATACGAGATGTAAGAATCAACTTGGGAGGAGATGGAAATGAACTATTATCAAAATAAGGGATGTTCATGATAGACTGATAATACCTCATTTTATAGGTAAATTAATTCTCTACGAACGCCCTATTGACCACTTTTTCCATAACCTACCGTTTTGAAAATATATCGAAAAACTTGGGAGGAGATGGAAAAATGACATTTTTTCATATATTAATGAAAATAAATCGGTCTCTGTTCATCCGATCAGAATGATTAATAACTCATTTTATAGGTAAATTAATTCTCTACAAACGCCCCATTGACTACTTTTTCCCATAACCTACCGTTTTGTAAATATATCGAATAAAACTTGGGAGGAGATGGAAAATGACATTTTTTCATCTATAAATGAAAATAATTCGGTCTCTGTTCATCCGATCAGAATAATTATACGTCAATTTCTAGGTAAATTAATTCTCTACAAACGCCCAATTGACCACTTTTTCCATAACCACCGTTTGAAAATATATCGAATAAACTTGAAAGGAGATGGAAAATGATATTTTTTCATTTATTACGAAAATAAATCGGTCTCTGTTCATCTGATCAGAATGATTGATACCTCATTTGATGGATAAATTATATTCTCTACATACGCCCAATTGACCACTTTTTTTAATACCTACCGTTTTGAAAATATATCGAATAAACTTGGGAGATGAAAAATGACTATTCTTAATTTGGAATAAAGATAACCATTTGAAAGTTCAAGATGAAATGTTCAATGTAAATTCACAATTACAAAGTTACTTACCTCCTGAGAGTTATTTTAATTTCAACAAACTCATGTAACAAAAACTTCAACAAACTTTTCAACAGTATCAGGGAAAAAAACATCAGTATAAACTCAGAAACCTGTATAAATCATGTTACTTCCTATGTGGGAAAACTGAAGGTTGTAAAGACTCATTCTAATTTTACTAACATTACCTCCTGAGAGTTATTTAATTTCAACAACTCATGTAACAAAAACTCAACAAACTTTTCAACAGTATCAGGGAAAAACATCAGTAAACTCAGAAAATGTATAATTCATGTTACTTCCTATGTGGGAAAACTGAAGGTTGTAAAGACTCATTCAAATTTTACTAACATTCACTTGCCAAGAAATGTCGAAAAATTTTGTCTCTAGGTCCAAACTTTGGCTTACCCTTTTATGATAGAAAAAACATCTCAATTCCGGTCATATTAAAGGATTTAGAAAAGTGTATACAAAATCTGATTTAGTTAACGAAGAAAAAAATCTACTCAGAGTAAAAATATCAATATAATAACAAATTTTTGGTATAAATCCCAGCAAACTAACAGATCCTGTCCATTCGAGATTGCTTTTATGAAGCTAAAACCTTTTTTAGAGACCATCGGACTTGTTAGTGATGAGGTGATGATAAAGGAAACTCCACAGTTGTGATGCTAAAAAGTGAATATCGGGAATATATGCTTAATTTATTGGCTGACAAAACGTAGTATACAAAAACTGATAACAGATCCAACCCTAAAGCTAGAAAAACGAGCCAATCTCCATCTCTCCCAAGTTTATTCGATATATTTTCAAAACGGTAGGTTATGGAAAAAAGTGGTCAATAGGGCGTTTGTAGAGAATTAATTTACCTATAAAATGAGGTATTAATCATTCTGATCGGATGAACAGAGACCGATTCATTTTCATTAATAGATGAAAAAATGTCATTTTCCATCTTCTCCCAAGTTTATTCGATATATTTTCAAAACGGTGGGTTATGGAAAAAAGTGATCAATAGGGTGTTGTAGAGAATTAATTTACCTATAAAATGAGGTATTAATCATTCTGATCGGATGAACAGAGACCGATTCATTTTCATTAATAGATGAAAAAATGTCATTTTCCATCTCCTCCAAGTTTATTCGATATATTTTCAAAACGGTGGGTTATGGAAGAAAGTGATCAATAGGGCGTTTGTAGAGAATTAATTTACCTATAAAATGAGGTATTAATCATTCTGATCGGATGAACAGAGACCGATTCATTTTCATTAATAGATGAAAAAATGTCATTTTCCATCTCCTCCCAAGTTTATTCGATATATTTTCAAAACGGTAGGTTATGGAAAAAAGTGGTCAATAGGGCGTTTGTAGAGAATTAATTAACCTATAAAATGAGGTATTAATCATTCTGATCTAATGAACAGAGACCGATTCATTTTCATTAATAGATGAAAAAATGTCATTTTCCATCTCCTCCCAAGTTTATTCGATATATTTTCGAAACGGTGGGTTATGGAAAAAAGTAATCAATAGGGCGTTTGTAGAGAATTAATTCACCTATAAAATGAGGTATTAATCATTCTGATCGTATGAACAGAGACCGATTTATTTTCATTAATAGATGAAAAAATGTCATTTTTCCATCTCCTCCCAAGTTTATTCGATATATTTTCGAAACGGTGGGTTATGGAAAAAGTGGTCAATAAGCGTTTGTAGAGAATTAATTTACCTATTAATGATGTATTAATCTTCTGATCGGATGAACAGAGACCGATTTATTTTTATAATAGAAGAAAAAATGTCATTTTTCCATCTCCTCCCAAGTTTATTCGATATATTTTCAAAACGGTATAGCTTATGGAAAAAAGTGGTCATAGGGCGTTCGTAGAGAACTAATTTACCTATAAAATGAGGTATTAATCCTTCTGATCGGATGAACAGAGACCGATTTATTTTCATAATAGAAGGAAAAAATGTCATTTTCCATCTCCTCCAAGTTTATTCGATATATTTTCGAACGTGGGGTTATGGAAAAAGTGTTTATAGGGCGCGTTTGTAAACGAATTAATTACTATAAAATGAGGTAGTTATCTTCTGATCGGATGAACAGAGACCGATTTATTTTCATAAATAGATGAAATAATGTCATTTTTCCATTCCTCCCAAGTTTATTCGATATAC
>CM024243.1:42108778-42168135 GCA_013421045.1 Propylea japonica | reverse complement strand
TTATTGTACAAATAATATAGAATTACTAAAGCAAATAGACAACTTGGAATACAAGCTCATTTGTCTGAAAAGGCTAATTTTTTCACTGAATCCAGGAAGTAAAATAGTGATATAAACTCTGATTATAGAAACATGAGTATTTCATTGTATTTGACTTTTCAAATCGTGAATTGCTGAACAGTTTATCTGGGCATTTGTGATAAATACTCTCTGCCAAATTAATCTAACTACTTTGTCATCTTTTTCCGGATCCTGAAAATTTTTATTCATAATTTATACCAATGATTTGAATGAGTTTTAGGCAGAAGTTCTTTGAACCACATTGAACATTCATTTTTTATCTTCACAAAAGTATCTGAAATTCAATTTATTGCAAATGACCTCTGCTATAACACATTATATAAAAGTATTACAATCTACATACTATGTTTAGTAGCTCTGCAATTGTTCTTAAATATCATTTGAGGATATTGTACAATTCTCAGACCAAATAGATCTTCCAAGAAGTCGAACCTGTTAAATTCCTTGAAGTTGTTCCTCATGTTATCCATCCTATGTTCCAAATACATCCCAGGTAATATCCTATTGTACCTTATCAAAATTTCTCTCATTGATTCTTTATTGTCTTTTTCAGAAAATAAACAATCACATCATCGACAATAGTTTTGCTGAAAATATATTTCATCCTCGAGTTCAGAGGAAGACAATGACGAACCTCCCCCTTTACCTCCGCCAAGAAGTGAGAGTTTGAAAAGACCCAACAATACTTCACCAGTGGATCGTCCTCTTCCTAAAATACCTAACAGTGTATCGCTGAGTGATATAAGTTACGAACAAGATGACAAGGATGATTCATTGCAAGAGGTAATATTGATTTATTTTTCACTATATCCTACTCTAAAGTAGTCTATAATATCAAAGCTTCTTCAAATAACGAGTCAATACAAGAAAATTTTACAACATGTGATTTTTACTCCAAAATTTTGATTTTGATCAGAGTCGAATATTAGTTTACATTATTATCAACAAAATCGTAATAAAATGATATTTTTACTTCTCAATACAAGAATGAAATGGAAATCAAATATAATAACTCAAAGCTTCATAATATAACATATATATTATCAATAAAGAAAATATTATGGAAAAGACTTTTGTGAGGCATTAGACGCTTCGTTCATTGCTGCTTGTCAATAATTGGTCTTCATATTTCTTTCTAACATTTTGTGAATAACTTAGCGAATAGATCTAAAATGCGCCTTTGTAAGGAGTTTTCAATCAAATGGACTTGAATGCAAGAATCAGGCAAATCCTGGAGTTTTTCCTCATTTTTCAACATGGAGTTACCAGGTTGTTGCTGCGAGGTCTTCAATTCTTACTATACTTTTTTTTCACCAAATTAATTTAGTCAACTTAAGGCTATTTCGTCATGTCTTCGTCTTCCAAAAAGTATCTACCATTAATTTTCCATGCTTTGAAATGAGAAATACTTCAAATTGACCTAATTTTCAGCAACTAGGTTGTACTGTTTTTTTCTCGGTAAAATTTATCAGCTCTTCAAAGTCCCGCCTAATTTTGATCTTCTTGACAATTCCGCTCATTGGTTTGTGTGTCTAATAATGTAACAGTTTAAATAAATTTTTTGGATGATCAGTTGTGGGATAATGTTGATAAATCATTTTCTCCAGAATGATTTCCAGTAACTTTATGTTGTTTGAAATGAATTTTGGTCAAGAGGCATATTCTGTTACAAAAAAATAACTTCAAAAGTTATTCTATAAAAAACACTGAAACAAAGATTGAAAATAAAAGATTAGACATATATTGCTTGAAAATACAGGATGAATGATAGATTTTAGTGACTGAGCATATTCTCTTCTTTCAAATGAGCCCCAATTGAATGTTCACCTTTTTTATTTATCTTTGTAGTTTCCAAGTTATATAATCTGATTATTAACTCCTAATCATTTTTTTCAGTCATACAATCCAAGTGGTCCTCTTCCTACAGTTTCCTGGCGGTGATGGTAGCATGAAGATGAACTCATAGATAATCCAATCTGATCTGACAATACAGAAATAACTAGTTCTTTTAGAGGAAAAATAAGTTTTATTTATAATTTTCCCATCAAATAAATAGATGAAAAAAATTTCGCATTTTTCGGTTGAGGTTTGAAAATAAGGTACCAAATCAATATATCAACACAAGGAATAACTAGAGAGAGAGAATATACCTTTATCCACTCCTATAGAGTAATATGTCAATTATTGAACTAATTTCTATCTGTAATAGTAGCTATAACACAACCGTAGACATGTCTATGAACCGAAAAGCGAGTGTTATAATAACACCCGCTAATAAAATATACCTAGGAAAAATGAAATTGCTTACAAAAAAAATGAATAAAAAGTAGGATCGATCCCGAAATCTATTTCAGCCATCAAGAAGTTCTAGCGATCATTTCATTTATTTTTGGAAAACGTAAATTTTTGAAGTTGCAAAGTACTTAATTTGATTAGTTAGAGACTCTGATTTGATTCCCGACCACAGAGTACAGAGGTTTGACGGTTGGACGAAATGTTGTCAACGCTTTTGACAACTGTTCAAAATTTTTTAAATGCAGATTAATTCGAATTTTACTGAAGAAGTCGTGGATAAAGTATAGTATTCAATTCGCGTAATGCTCAAAACACACTTGATGAATTACACCACTCGCCTGACGGCTCGTGGTGCCAATTCATCTACGTGTGTTTGACCTGCATTACCGCTCATCGAATAATATACTATTACTGATAATACTACCGATTATTTTGATATACTAAGATTAATTTGCTATGGATCGAAGTCTTCCTGTCTGTTACAAATACATCTGTTCATAAATAATTAGTTTTAAATATAAAAGTCATCCTAAAGATAGTAGTGTTCTAAATGGTAATGTTGGCAGTTTTGCCGTGATGCATAGTGTTTCATATGATGAATCATGTTCCATTATGTCTTTCCTCTAATTCCCAATCAATTTCTGGCCCAGTCTTTCAAGTTCAAGGGGTTTGTTCAAGGATTATAAGTGTCTCATTTTTGTAATGTTCTTTCAGTTACTTCAAGATTCTTGAAGGTTTGTTTTTGTTGAGTTTAGGAAAATTGTATGTCCATGGGCTGAAGGACTTCGGTCGATGGCCATTTGACTTGATCAACTATATTATTATTATTTTTTTAATTATGCCCATATTATATCATTGTTCTGCATATCATTTTGTATATCAAATTGCAGTTTTCATCTTGATACCCCCCTGTTTATATAGGTGAGAGATCTAAAATGGCCCGCTTGTGTGATAACTGCTTTTTTCTGAGTTCTTGTATGTCACTTGAAGCTCAACTTATGGTCAATCAGTATACCCAAATATTTGTACATGTTTGTGGCCAATTGTGTTTTCCTCCTATTTGATTTATGGAGAGGTGTTCCTGATTTGTGATTGAAAATAATGAATGTCGACTTATTCGGATTGGGCAGCATTCTCCATCTTCTCATCCAGTGACATCAGTTTGTTTTTATAACTGTAGAATACATTTTTCCAGTGTTGTATCTTGGGTGACTAGTGTTGTGTCATCTACAAATTGGAATGTGTAGGCATTTTTATCTATTTCCTCTGCATCTCATTCTGTTGTGGTTATATTATGTGTCATGACAGTACAGGTTGAATAGGGTTGGAGAAAAGGGAGACCCCTGAGGAAGGCCTTGTTGAAGTGTGAAGAGATCTGAGACCTCATTTTGCAGTCTAACTTGCGTAATTCTTCCAGTTATAAATTTATGGATGATCTTGAGTAAATAATTGGGGCATCGTAACTGTGCTAGTTTTGAATTGATCGGCATGCCAGACACTGTAAAAGCTTTTAGAACATCCAGAAATAATGCTGTCGATTTTTACCTCTTTTTTTTGTTGTTCTGTATTTGGTAGTTAATATAGTTACAGTATGATTAGTACGTACAGGGTGTTTTTTCATGTGTTTGAGTTTCTGAACTCACCTCAACGTCCTCTATTCACAGTTTTCATCAATTGTCAGTTTCTTGTGAAACACCGTGTTATTCAACATGGTGCATAACAAGCAAATGAATTTTTATAAAATGATTCTTGCTCTATGGTGGCCTCATATAGTTGTCATCATTAACACTGATTGATTCTTTTTCAGTCAAATATCGGCTTCTGAGCTTCGTCATCGTATACGGCAAGAGAAGAAGGACAAAATGGAGGCGAAAGTCCGAGAAATGAAGAGACGTCAGCAGGTCAACGAACACTGGACTCAACTCAAGAGGTCTTTGTATAAACCTTTTTTAATTGTGGGGACTCTGGCTGTGGGAGGGGGAATATTGGCCTATTTCTATTTCCGTAACTAGTAAATTGCCACTTTTTATTACGTTACCTTCAGTTTGTTTATCTTGTCGTTTATAATAATTTTTCGCATTTAATTCTTTTTATATTGTTGAAATTCTAAATTCATTCCAGATGGATGTAATTGTTCTTATTACTGATTATTGAATAGTTTTCTATTAAGTGTTATTAGAAAAAAATGTTTATGGTTTATTAGTTAGACATTCTTAAATTGCAGGGTTACAGAATGACTGCGGTCTCAGGATTATTAGTTGACATAAAGAATCGGAAAATAAATTAATATACTCATCGTGAATATTTTAAAACAATTTTCGAGAATAACTTCAATCAAATATTGGAAGTAACTTCAATGCATTTCATATTCCATGAAGTACAATTTGTTTATGGTATTCGATTTGAAATTGAAAATTGTGTCAAAATAAATTGATGGATTCATTATCATTAGCATTGCCCTAGGTTAATTGAAGATGATTTCAGAATTAGCATTCTCATCACTCACTACGCAAATATAATTAAGGCAAAATTTTCAGAATGAACTCTCCTACACATCTTTAATTTATTGCGTATTGTGAATGCATAACACAAATCTCTAGGACTAAAAAAATTCCATCTTACTGCAAATATTATCAGGTTTTCTATCAAACAGCAAGCTACAGATCTATTTCTATTTTCATTTCTACTTTGGAAATATTTTATTCGAAAACGTAAAATTTGATATATTGAAAAAACATGTCATGCTGAAATGAAGGATGAATAATAATAATAACAATTTTTTATTGACCCAGTCAAATCAATAAATAACTGTATTATTATTATTCGCCCTTCATTTCACCATGAAATGTTGTTTCAATGAAGGATGAGTGGCTATAAAATGTAGGACAGAGAGGGTTATTTGATAATACCATAAACAGGTTTGCATTGGTTGAGATTACCTGCATTCAGGCATCGAAGTATTTTTCTAAAAAAATATTATTGAAAGAAGATTGGATGAAGAGTAGAAAGTCAGTGACAAATTTTCATGGTTATAGTAGTATTCAATATTCCACAGCTAGTGTGTTGATAAAATAAAATAGCTCATTCCACTTCAGTATGCCAAAATAGTTTTTGAATAAATGATTTCTGAAGTCGAGACAGAAGGAACCTTGTAGACATAATGTATGTTTCACCTTAACGTGTATAATTATTCACAAAATATTAAGATTACTTACATACTGAAAATGATAAGAACAATATTAGTACTGACATGAACGTGATCATCATTTTTTGATTTTGCATCGCTGAAATTTTGTGATCCATATAATATATTAATATAATCTTTAAGTTTTAACGAATTGGCAACATCAATTGGGTATTTACGAACTGGCGACGTGATTCTAATTGTCTGAAAAATATTATTACTTGTAACATAACAATATAATTAATGAAAATTATCTTTTGATAAATACAGATAAAAATTTACACGCATTTTGATACAAATTGAATTTTCTGGTGTTCATATCATTGTGTATTCACATATTCAGGAATTCAAGCGCACACTTTGATATGTATAGATCCCATAATATTTCTTTACTTTTAAGTCGATTGAAGTATTACAACTTGCAATTACACATTAGTTTCTAGTAATAGTCATTGCATTTGTGCAGATTGCTGGGTATGGTGGTTTATCATTCAGATCAAATATCGTTCCTATGGATTTCCTCATTTTATATGATTTTCAGATAATGATGGAAATAATTAGACTAACAGACGAATGAAGCTGTCTGAGCAATTTTAATTGGATTGATTAATTTCTTTTCCAAAAGAAATTATTTCATTATTCCTACATTAAAACGACTTTTTCTCAAAATATTTCTTCAATAATAAAGCATATATGTAGTAGGACATGATTTATCTGATATTGCTTATAATGGACTCATTATTCATTATAAATCAGTGTTTCTACTTGGATTTTTATTGCTTTATATTTTCACTCTCTCTTGTGAAATTGTGACCATAAATGAATGGAGTAATTTTGAAATGATTGAAATTATGTCGATGTATCTCTGTAATTTTTAAAATGAATGTGGAATGTAACTAAATCTCCGTAACCAGCATTCTGCACCTTTCCTGAGTAGTGACTGCTAATAATTTCTCAAAATAATTGAATCGAATCTTTGGAGGTGATCCCGAGTAATATTTGTAAATTAATTTGTATATTCTCTGTTTCAAAAACATGATGTAGAAAAATGTATGTGCTTATAAATATTTATTTTTCAGTAATAAAATCCAATAAAAAGAAAGCTCAACTTATTTTTTAAACACGTTAACTGCGTTACATGTACCCACAGGCAAGATATAATTGTATCTTGTTCTGAATAGTACTTGTTTTTGGGAATATGTAATGTAATTGCACAGTACCTGAACATTTCAACTTAGAACAACAGTGTAGGAGAATGAGTCGGGATGCCATATCAGTAAGTAACACATTTTTAAAAACATTGCAAGATATTGAGAAGCACATAAGGGGAACTTAATTCTAATTAATGCAGTTAACGTGTTAATGAAACAAGTTGTTTTTTTTTTCCAAATTTCAATAATTTCGTTTTTAAGGCACAGCATTAAATTAGATTTTCATGGAAAATTGGTTACTTCCAATCAAGGCTATTCATCCAACCCACTGTTGATTAATGCCATTTGAATTTCGCAAAAAACTTAAATGGTGTAGAAATTCTTAGTATCTTGCAATCTAAATTGAAATATCGAAATAGTTTACAAAAAAACTTGTTCAAAGGATTTTCATGTTCTCACTCATTCATACAGGTTTGGAAATTCACATCGGAAAGATACGATATAAAATGCATCAGACAGAATTTGGCCGTTCACTTGAGCAGATGTATATTCGAAGATTGGCGTGTTGTAACTACTGAATCCAGTTGACTGATTGCAATAATGTAGTGTTATCTCTCTCTTATAGTTGGGAGTGGCTTAATTCAGGCAGTATGGTAGGTAACCGCAAGTACTTGAATCGAGTATCGCGAGCAGCCTGACAAATTAAATGCGCGTACTGCAGGTTCGAGGAAATCCACATGCACCACGAGGCATTCGTAGCGAGCAGCATCGCAATTCGCACTGTGGATACGGCATTAACGCTCAGTTGGGATCCCTTGCTGCGCATGTATACCGAGGCTTACTTAATGACCTGAAAGAAGCGTGTAGAACAGATGTGTTGAAAACACACTGTCTCTGAAATGTAAATGAAAGTGAACATAATCATAGTATTCGTTTTGAAGAGTTTCGAGCTCCTGAGCTGTTCCAGTGCTTGTGCGCAACCAATGGCAAGCCGTATTTCGAGCTTTTGAGTTACTCAGGAGCACGAAACTCTTCAAAACGAATAGGCTAAATATCATCCAGCTATTCCAGCAGCAATAAAATGGAAGATACTGATGAAAAACTGGACAATGGAGAAAAATGGGAACTGAATAAATTTCAACTAGGACTTCAACTTCCCAAAAACTTCAGGCATTAGGATATAAATAGTTTATTGTTGATAAACTGAAAATAAACAGTCCGATTTTTTGTTCATTTGTTCAATTCACTTTGGGATCTGCCATGGTCATGAAGATGTGTCAGTGTAATATTAATATCGTGCGTTCATAAAAATTCGTGGTCAAGTAAGCTGTGGATTCTATTTTTCCTAAGAGTCTATGAGGGGAAAAATAGAATCCACAGCTTACTTGACCACGAATTTTTTTGAACGCACGTTATAAAAAATTCACTTTTAATAAGTATTATATGAACCATTTATGAAATGTATATGAGAAATCTTGAACAAAAAACGAATTTCAATGAACATAATTAATATTTCTTAATTTTTACTTTTTTTACAGGCATAAAGCTTCACTTCAAGACTGACATTTAAAATTTTTTTGGAGAAGATTGGATTATGAGAGTTTTAAATTAGTAGAGGACAAATTCTGTGGACTTACTTTCTGAGCAAAATGAATCAACAGTATACTTGAAATTTGACACAGGTGTATAATAATCTTCATCTAAGGAAAGACTCTTTGTGTATTCTATACCATGAGAATTGTATAAATATTAGATGATTATTTCATCGTCTCAAGAAATTTTACATTTGTGATTACAATGTTAACAAACCATGTATGTAGTTAGATATTTTATATTGTTATAGAAAAATTAACAAGAATTGAATTGCAGAGTCTTCATATTGGACTTTATCACTTAAATTTTTATATTTAATTAATTCTTTGAAGATATTCTTTATAACTTATTTTAATTGAATTCATAAAAAAAGATTTATATTCTACCTTTGAATTTTTTATTTTATATCAGATCCAGGGAATCGAAATATAATAATCAACCTAATAGGAAATGTGGAATTTTTAAACAATATTATTGTAATGATAAGGATAATTGTTTTAATTATATAATTCAATTTTATTTGTAACTATATTTCTTTGTGTATTCCAAAGCTTTCTCATTGAACAACTTGCGATTATTTTATATTCATATGCATATCAGGCATTAATGGATCATCAGGGTTAGGGCTTTCCAAAGCATTCTTATAGCTATCAATAGCCCCTCAACACCAATTGTAGGTCTCCACGTACCAGTTGTGGCATTTGATTAAATCTAAGCAGATTCTCCCTACATCATCAATATTCGGATGATAGACTCTGTTAATAAACTTTATAGAAGGGGGAGAAAAAGGATATTTGTCTGAAATATATATTTCCAAATGAAAAACACCATTGTGATAAGGAGTATTCTCAGGGCCAATTATTCGAGCACTCAATATCATAATTATCTCCTTGCTTAGGATTCACATCGATGTAGATACCATTTGAATCATTTTGTTTAGATAACTTTGAGAGTTCCTTTAAAATTCGTTGCCTGAACATTTTATTCAAATGGTTTCAAAAAACTTTATCAACAAATATATATGATGACCTACGGATAAGAAAACAAAATAAATATTTGAAATTAAAAAATTAACGTATTTTTCAAAGAAAACATTTGACAGCTAGGTTATAAACAAGTCAATCAAGTCATAGACCAGTCGCATTGTTTAAGAAGAAACAGGGGGTGAACTGCTAGTGCTAGGTGGAACCAAATATTCTATGGTGGCCACTCAAGATTGAGGGAGATGGAGATAATGTTTGTTATCACTCTAATGGAATGATATTTTTGACTTTGACTTTTACGCATCAATTTGACAATTCAGTTTTGTTAGAAAATGTGTGAAGTGGTAATAAGTGAATTTTTTCAACCTTTTCGGATTGCTTTTGAATTTATTAGGTAAATTATACTCTATTATGTCTATTCTATACTGACAAGAATTGCTAACTCTCTATTTAATCCCATTCATCATATCCTTCTTCATCAAACATGTTTAATGAAACTTCAATATAAATTTTTCCTTTGTACCTATTCCTATAATTCAGAAGGCTAATCTTCCGAGTTCCCAAAAATTTAACCAAATTATTCCATTAACAGAAGGCATGAAATATCTCTACGTCCATATTTAAGAGTAGAAAGTTATACAACTGCATACCTCTAACCTTTCGTTCAACCCAGGTCCCTTCAATAAATTTTGGTATCTGTATCATTTAAACACCTGAAAGTTCTGATTAGATATACGAACGAGCTTGATCCTTTTTGTGCTCTTCGATGAGATATCTATAAGTTGTGGTTGTTTTATGAAGCCACAAGCGAAGAATATAGGTATGTCTTGTATGATTTGGGTACAAAGGGGTAGAATATAGAACCTGGCATTGGATAATTGCAATAATTAGCTTCATATTCTTTTATTCTAGGTCATCCACTGCTCTTGGTCATCACTGGTTCTGGTTCATAGGATTTGCATTCCAAAGTGTCGCTGGCGATTGATATTGATGCTATGTAAATCATAAATCTTGTTCATCAACAAATTTAGTGTAATTTGTTATATTATTGGTCATATTGTCCTGAATACTTATTAAAATATTCTTTCCACCATCATGTTTACAAATGTTGCCCATATTGATCACAAAGTAACCTTTTTGACTTTAGCAATGTCTGAAATGTTCAATAGGTCATGTTTTTATTTTCAAAAGTTTGCGATGAATTTAATCGTAGAGGAAGATGAAAAATATTCTTCATCTTTCTCTCCGATTGAATTCATCGAAGGAAATGATGAAAATAAAAACGCGACCTATTAAGATTTTCGATTAATTTGAATTTTACCGCCATATCGAAAGAATTAGACAGATATTAGTTCCTAATGTGGCCGCATATGTCGCTACCAGTAGTTGGCCACTCAAAATGGCCGCCAATTTGTTTCCACAGAATAGTGAGGACTTCGCATTTCTTTTATTATGTTCTGTGAAGAAACTTAACTCCTTAAGCCGGGTTCTCAGAGCTTCGACGTGTAGCTCGCGACACTTATTCCAACCAATCAGAGAATATAAACACAGTGTTTATATTCTCTGATTGGTTGGAATAAGTGTCGCGAGCTACACGTCGAAGCTCTGAGAACCCGGCTTAAAACAATGGTCTTAGTTAAGTCCACGACTGACGGACTGAGACTGACCCCTGAAAAAAAACCTGAACCAAACAAATTTCTTATTCGTCTCTATGACTTAACCAAACTATTTCTGTAACTTAACCTCAATCTGAAACGTAAATATCACAAATATTTTGATTTAATAATTTGAATATCAATTGAAATAATAACTTAATTAATTTATTTCCGACATGAGTTTCTTAAGATCTACTGGGAAACTCTTAAAATCAACAGGTTCTTCGAAAACTCCGAGGCTACTATCAGTTGCTCCTCAAATAGAAGCAATTGGTAAGATAATACTGAGTACCTTCTGATTCGTTTTAAACTTGTTTTTTTAGAGTCCAATAATGAAGTAGCACCATTAAAAGTAGACCCAAATATATTGAAGCATCCTGATTATTTTCATGTCCATAATTTATTCACTGTGAAAGATTTATTTGATGCTAGGGTGCACTATGGCCATAAGGAAGGCTCCCTAGATAATCGTATGTTGCCTTATATCTATGGAAGCAGGTTAGGTCATATTATATTTGATCTGAATACAACAGCTGATTATTTGAGGAGAGCCTTGAATGTCACTGCACATATAGCATACAGAGATGGAATAATATTGTTCTTTTAAAAGGAGCTCAAAATTCACATGTCGTGGAAAAAACTGCTTCGGAATGTGGTGAATTTGCTCATACAAGGTGAGTATATCCGAAATTTGAGGTGTTAAGTTGATTGGAAATTTTTAGAATGTTTTGCTTTGTTTTCAATTTAAAGTTGCTATCATAGTTGAATTGCAAATAGGAAAAGATAGACCTCTACTATGTTTCTGTCTGAAGCATAAACTAGTTCTGATGATTGTGGCTAAATATCTTATTACTTCATAGGTTTTGGAGAGGAGGAATCTTTACTAATTCAACAAAACAATTTGGTGCTGTTACGAGATTGCCGGATTTATGTATATTCTTCAATACAATGAATGATGTCCTTTTGCAACATACAGCTGTTAGAGATTCAGCTAAAATGGGAATTGCTACAATTGGTATAGTAGATTCCAATTGCAATCCAAATTTAATTACTTATCCAGTACCAGGAAATGATGATACACCATCTGCTATTCAACTATACTGTGACCTATTCAAGAAAGCTATTATAAGGGGAAAAGAAAAACGGAAAGAACATTTGAATTTACTAAATAGTGAAAATAAAAATAATTAAAATATTAAAGTGTTGTATAATAATTGTCCTGACCTGACATTCTTGTTTCAATAGTATGATTATACTTAATATTTTCATTTTAATTTTTTGTTTACCTATGAACAAAACAGAAAACCCTATAATCATCTTTCTTTTGCTAGATGTTAAATGATATAAACTCTTGTTTGATCTACACATGATTTATCAGAGACAGATAAAAAAAGTGTGAATTGACTTCATAATAGCTCAAATAATTTAAGATACATGGATCATCTGAAATCACTGCTATTTCTGCAACCATGTTACTTAAGATCAATTGAAATCAAAGTAAGTGAGTCACTCTAAATTGAGATATTGGTTAAATGAAAACTACAGGTTGTTGGTACCACAATAACAGTATCCTTTCAATGATAATACTTCTTAAAATTGTTGATTGAGTCTTATAGCGTTTTCCATTGGAAGAACGGGTGCGCACTGAGTGCATATTTTGAGTGCCATTGATACAATGAACATACTGAAAATCCCAGTGTAGTATTGGTGCAAAACTGGTGCACCCTCAGAGGAAGAAGTAAACTGTTTACTTCTTCCTCTGAGGGTGCACCCAATGGAAAACTCTCTTAATGGTAAAAATTGAACAACCACAAACTACCGTATCATATAACCTTTCTGGTGTAAACAAATGGTACATTTGATTCAATAGGTGCTAATAATGTTTTCAAACAACCTTAGTACGCCTACTTTGGGGCTCAATAATATGTGAACGGAGTATAATGTTCATTGTACCAATGGAACACAAAATATACACTCAGTGCGCACCAGTTCTTCCAATGGAAAATTGAATCTCACTCTCAGATCAATAATTATTGATCTGAGATGTGCAATACAACTGAGCAATTGGGGTCAACTGAGAATCTCAGTTAGTGTTAATAATGGGAATTTCAATATAATTTGTCATGGGAATAAAATTATACCTTGGACTAAAAACTTTAGTCTAAGGATGATATTACCAAAATTCAAATGGCATATATCATAAAAAGAAAATCAGCACATATATTAATAGATATATAATAAACAATATAAATATTTTAACAAATAACAGTTAAATATCAGGTATTTCGAATTGATCATATGTAAAGCATACATTTATCTTTCGTACTTCTTCCAGTAAGTTACCATACTTGTCAATGTCTCTGTCTTGTCTATCAGTTTGTAGTCTTGTGTCTAAAAATATTGATTAAAATGAGTACATTATAGTAAGAATTATATGCTCTTCAGATTAATTCAGAAACTGGAAGGTTCTATTTTGTTAATATTGCCGATTTTGAAGAATGATTGTACCAGCTCATAGAAAATGAAAAAAAGAGCCAAATATAAAATAATCAAATAGAAACTTCCATTAGTACAAATTTATAGTTAGAATTAGATTAGAAGAAAATTATGTTAGACAGAAAAAGAAAGTAGAAGTGCTAAAAAATGAGTAAAGATAAAGTAGTTTTAAATGTCTGGAAGATCAATTTCGTCGGAAGACCTAAGTTTCTTATTCTCGAGAATTTAATATAGTTAAGATAGAAAATCACTAAATGTTAATAACCTCCACCTTTATTCCTTTCGTGATTTACTATAGGCCTGTAAAGAAACTTCATTAGAATGAGGAAGAACTACAAGAGTCATGCAAGTAAGTACACATTAATCTCAAGCCACTTAATTGATACCTAAGGAAAGCACAACGTGATATGAATTGAAATAGATTCCTCGGTCAACACTAGATGATAAACTTTTAATAGCCAAAACAAAATTGTGAAGGTAGCCAAGTGTTTTGATATGAATATTGGACTTCACAAAGCTTTGACGACTTAAATGAATAATTATTTCTATACCCGATTCAGATCATTTTTAACATTAACCATCTATCAATATAGTGACAAATTTTGTGAAATCCATATAAAGTCTAAAAGAAAATTACATAATATTTAAATTTTCTATTAGACTAATACATGAGCATGTTTTGCATGTATATGTTCTAGTCTCAAATATAAATTGATAACTATACGAATGATATTTTCAATCTTATTACCATAGCAAAATAAGAATTATTTTCTGACAAAACTTGAAAGCCACTACAGACGCATGCCCCAGTTTCGAAATGGAGAAAGAATAAATACGACTTCTTATACAGCTGCCCCCCTTGTAGTATAATTGTTGTTCAAGATCACCAGGCCCAGACAGATATAATTATTATAGTAGAAAATAAGTTTCAACTGCTGCATAGGTTTGGAACGAAAAACTTTTAGATTTTAAATGTAATAAATAAATAAAAATTTTTCAAGATGTATCAGTTTTTCATTAACCTATTGGGTATACTCAGAATGATAAAGCCTAAAAAATAATACTTGTAGGTACTGTATATTCTTGAAGTTCATTAATGATTAAAAATAACTGTCTGTGTATATGTTAGGCAATGTCTAATAATATATTCTCAACAAGAATCAATGAAATATACTCAGGGTGATGGTTTTCGACAACTCACATAAATGGCGTGGCACTCAAGAATTATTTTGATAAGCTAATAATACGATATACCAGAAAAGCAATATGAAATATGAATATTAAATTAATTTTGTATCCTAATATTCGTTGTAGTAAAAAATTATCATTATCAATGATTTGCGCAAAAAAATATAAATGTGAATAATTGCAAATATGAACCTTGTTATATTCAAAAAGGAATCTAAATTATTCTGTCAAATATCAGATTTAAATATTCGAAAATAGTTATTTTTGCGTTTTTCAAAGAAAAGCATGTATGTACAAGGTTTCAATCAGAAATATTCTAATACTTCAACCACTCAGCCAAATATACATCTTTCTGAAAGCAGCAACTTAGCAGCACAAATACGACATTTATTGAACATTAAATAACTTGTACCTCCTGCAAATTGAGTTCTTGAGAGTCTCTTAATTTGAACAATCTCTCAGGTCCTACCGTTTTCAGGAGACTGAAAAATAATAGAAAAGAGTTTGTAATGCGAACAAACCAATACCAGATATACAGAATTGCCATACAATTTATACTTACAAATTGAATGAAACTGGGAAGTAAACTGCAAAGTATGCAAAAAGGATCACAGGAGATAAGGCAACCCAGGATTCTCTTATTTTATTGGCCAAAACAACTGCACATAGATGTCCACATCTCTCTCCAGTCATTCTTCTATCAGTAGGTTGCACACTTTTGCCATATTTCTAAAAATCATTTATTTGAAAAATATAGATTAGGAAGAGGGAATATCATTAACATCAAATAGATTTCAAAATATGCTACAAACATAATATTTTTAAGAATTAAAATTAGAGCCATGTATCCTTCATTCAAATAAGACAAACTACAAAAACAATCATGAAACAGAGCTGATATTTCGTAACGAAGCATAGTACTGTATTACCTTGACTTCTTCAAGGATCCACCTGATGAATCATAAAAATGTATTATCGAGAAATATGAGTTGAGTTCAAATTAAAATTGATATTTAGACAAGCAACATTCAATATTATATACTATAAATTCCAATTTTGATATGCCATATTTACCTGCCCAACAGCATTAGTGAAACTTTCAGATAAAAAGTTTGTGGAAACAGGTCCAGGACAGATAATTGAAACAGAAAGACCTCTACCAATCTTCTCTGACCTCAGTGCATTCATATAGCCCTTAAAAATAATTGAGGTCACAAAAACTTCTATTGAATATACATTCATAACTTACATGTAATGCATGTTTTGTTCCATCATAAGTTGCAGAATAGGGAACACCAACTACACCAGCAATACTAGAAATTATAGCTATTTGTCCTCCACCAACAGAATTGAAATAATTCACAGCAACTCTAGTCAAATTTACAACAGATAATGTATTGAGTTCAAACATTTGACGATCAACACCTATATCAATAGTTTCGAAGACTGCTCTTTGTGATCGTCCAGCATTATTCAAGAGTATATCAACTTTACCAAAATGTCTGACTGCATAGTCCCAATTTTTTTTATGTAAGGAAAAATCGGTTACATCCATAGGTATGACAAGTACATCCTCTTGAGTTAACAGACTTTTTGAAGCTTCTACAAAATGAAACAGAAAAACAATGTACTAGTAGTGACATACCATTAAGATTTCTGAAGCAAAAGTTTACCTAAACAAATCCTTTTTACTCTTTCAAGCTCTTCTCTTCTTCTAGCTGTTAAAACTAGTTTAACCCCATTTTTAGCTAATGCTATGGCTGTGTGTTCTCCAATTCCACTGGAAGCACCTGTGATGAATACAACTTTTCCTCTTAGATGACCTTAAAAAAATTATTGAACAAAAAATGTTAACTGTATTTTGAACGGTAATACCTATAGGTTTTCCAAACTTCTCATAAAATCCTGTTTCTAGGTCACAATCAAATACTATAAAAACTATCAAATAAATTACTATATAAATAAGAATTAAGTAAATGATAAAATCGAACATCTTTCTATCTATTAAAAAATTCCAACAATAATACTTCGACTTCAACAGAAGCTCTATATGATTCTGACTAAACTTTGACCTGAAATCAATGAAATTACGTGGATTTTTAATGTAAACAACTTTCAGTTTGTTTACAACTTTTTCTAAAGTCAAAAAACACTGGAGTGAAGTTAGCTCACAGGAAAGCCGAAGATACACGAAAGGGTAGCAGACACCAGTGGCGTCGCTACACAGCATTACAAATCTGTACGGTTCAGCGGATGTAAATTCGATATTATCAACATGGGGTTCCAGAATGTTTGGTAACTCTTATATATCTGCCTCATTTCTTGTCCATTTTCTCTACAGTTTGCACCAGAACGATATTAAGAGTTAGTTGAAAAGGTTTCTTATTCAGTGAATGGGTGCTTTAATGAATCCAAAAAATTCCCGTCACAAATTTGCCCATACAAATATGGCCTTTCTATGTGACACTTTTGGAACAAAGGAAATATAGAATAATATGCTCCCTCCCCTTCCCTTACCTCCATGCTCCATCGTATGTCTATAAACCATAGATAACCTCTATTAACGGACATACGTCTATCAAGACGTTGGAACATTCTTCCAAAGTCGAATTTTGGCGATGTAACTACAGCTTACCATAGTTACATAGTTGACAGTTAATACACGTATTTTCTGTCAAATGATCACGTGATAGTTAGATAGTTACATGTAACCACAGCTCGCCAAAATTCGACTCAAGCCCACTCCAAACCCCGCTGAGCGTGTTCCCTCGCAAATTGAAGCGTGGCAATGCGATGCCCATAGCTGGAACTCAAGCTCTTATATAATATCATTGTTTAATTAATTAATTACTCCCGAAAATGATTTCTTAGTGTTTGCCAAAAAAATTAGGTATTTCGAGCAATATGGAGCCCATAGCCCATATTGCAACATTCGGAATGTACAATGTCGGGTTCTTAAGGCAGTAAAACGTAAAAAGCGATCACCTGGGTAGTTACCCTCCTTCGTCCTTGGCATGGTCTTCTTGAAGTTTGATTTGTATCCCTATAACACCCTACCACTCTGGAAATCGTACTTTGAGCCACATCGAGTAGATAGCGTTGACTTTGGCCATCTTCCATCAATGTGACGGCCCTTACTGCTTCTTCGTTGGTCAAATGCACGTTCAGGGGCATCCATAATAACCAGATAATCAAAACTTTCAGCTTTCTTTTGAGGAGTTCTCAAACATTGCATTCAGGATGTTTCAATTGCATAAAACACTCGAACGGAACAAGAAATATTGTAAGGTATGCTGGAAACACATAAATTATCATTAGTTTTTCGAGATCCGAAACAATAAAATGTTTTTTATCCAATATCGGCTGATTACAAGTTTATCATCATACCTCCTGTTGTTTCCCTTCAGTACTGAAATTGCCGCAAAAATAATATAAAAGACAGGTGATGCGATAATTTTTGTGCGGTGGGTTCGTGTGTATTTATGTTTATGGAATGATATCGAACCAATGTTATTCATACGATTATAACTTCAAATGTCACGTAGTCCGGTCTATTTAGACCAAAAAATGAGAGTGAAGTTACATAAAGTCCCAACAAGCTGAATTTCATTGAAATTGTTCAAAATATAATTATAAACAATGTCTAGAAGTTCCCCATCATTCCCCTGTAAGGAAAAAATTTAATTCAAGGTAATAGGTCAAAAAATGAGTTTTTCGCGATTTTCAGCAAAACGGTAAGTTTTATCATGAAAGTACCGCAGACCGAAATTGTAGATCATAAAATTATCTATAAAAAATGTATTCATACTTTTTTTCTTACAAGCCACCGTTTCTGAGATATAACGATTCAAAAAGTTATAACTACGCGCTGAGTACACTACCTCATAGGTGGCGTGGAAACGTGTGCATATTATTATGACGATAACGACTTTTATAACTTTTTGAATCGTTATATCTCAGAAACGGTGGCTCGTAAGAAAAAAAGTAATGATATATTTTTTATAGATAATTTTATGATCTACAACTTTTGTCTGAGGTACTTTTATGATAAAACTTACCGTTTTGCTGAAAATCGCGAAAAACTCATTTTTTTGACCTTTGACCTTGAATTAAATTTTTTCCTTACAGGGGAATGATGGGGAACTTTTAGACATTGATTGTTTATAATTATGTTTTGAACAACTTCACAGAAATTCAGCTTGTTGGGACTTTATGTAACTTCGAATGTCTAAATAGACCGGACTAACGACTGAATGATTTTTTTATCATAGGAAATCCATTTGAGCTTTTCATTATTTCATTTCCCTAAATAGTTTACCTTACAGATTTGTATTGCTGTATACCCACGCCAATGGTCTCCGTTGCAGCTTCGGGTAACTTCGGTTTTCCTGTCACTTGTCAGCCGTCAGCTATTATCTGTCGGCGCTCTTGACTCCGGTTCAAAAATATTTTATGTTCTGTGAGCCGATCAGAAGAAATAAAAAAATTATATAATAATATACTTATATTTAATAATTATTTGTTTGAAGAAACTTCAGAGAGTAATTGTGAGTAAGTTAGTACCGTAAATGATATCAAGATACATAAATAATTAACTGCTCCAGGAGTTTTGGTATTTGAAAAAAATTCATTCCTTTTTATGTAATTCTCTATATCAGAAATGTTCCAGCTTTTTATTTTTTCTCGATCTACTTGATCAGAGTTTGGAAATAGAAAATTGAAAACGTGTCACCTCGCGTTAAATTTGTGTTTTTTTTTAATTTTCCAATTTTTTAATCTTAAGATTGTATGTTATCATTTCACTTAGAAAAAAATAACACTTCAAGGCTAAGCAGTCGATTGTTTTGATCATAGGTCATCAGGTATTGATAACATTAAGTTTTGTGCCAAACGAATGTATTGAATCAGCAACTGTTCCATATTTGCTTAACTCTAATTAATAGAAAAATCAGAATGGCATATCAACCTTCCCAGGAAGAAATAGATGATTTGAGAAAATCTGCGCTTGAAAAAATAGCTTCTTCTGAAGAAGAGGGTAAGGTGTTACAACTTTTATGCACACTGAAAATAAAAATAACGATGTTTTGTAACAGTACATCCTAAAGACCTGGAGAGGTTAAAAACTGACGATGATTGGATTCGAAGATTCTTGAAACACAATGAATCAAAACAAAATGAGAGTTTGGAAATGATCTGGAATGTGTTGCAATGGAGAAAGGAGAATGCTGTCAATGGTGAGGAGGAAAAGATTCTTTCCAGAAGATTTCCCAAAATAACAATTTCTTAGCTAAAATTGTTTATAGATCCTCATATCTTTTAATTGGTTTCAATGTACTTTTGATCTTGGTATTCAAATAAGCATCATTATCAATAGAAATAGATTTACATACAATACATAAAACATACATTCAAAAATTAATTCACTAAAATTTGTAGACATATCTGAACAGAATGTTTCTATGGATCTATTAATAAGTGGAGGTTTATTTCCAAGAGGTGAAGACATTGATGGTGCTGTTCTATTGATATTCAAAGGAAAGAAACATACAAAAAATGTAGAACAAGTAGATGAAATCAGAAGATGTGTAATATATTGGATGGAAAGATTAGAAAGGTATAGTTTATATAGAATTAATCAAACCTTATAAGAAAATCAACATTGCAGGCAAACCAATGGTAAACCAATTACCTTATTTTTTGATTTAGAAAAATGCGGCCTAGCTAATATGGATTTAGATTTTACAAAATATTTGATAGATCTTTTCAAGTATTATTATCCTTATTTTTTGAATTATGTTTTGGTGTTTGAAATGCCTTGGATTTTGAATGGTGAGTGAATTTTAAATCTTTTATATTATGAAGATACTCAGATAATACTGTATAAACCAGAAAATTATAATCTTCTGAAATCTTAATTGATATTCTTTATATTGAAATGTTGTTTGTCCTATCATTTCAACATTATTATTCAAGTTGTGGCCAGGATTTGTCAGCCATCTGCGACAAATATTTGTCAACAAGTTGCTTACTCGTGAGTTTTTAAGTCTGAAGTGTGGCTCTTCACAAGAGCCAGTGTGTGCTGAATGAACGTTGAATAATAGAAAAGAAAATGATAGAAATAGCCCAAATAACAATCCAATAAATTTTTCATCATAAGTAGTTTCATGTTTGTTTTTTAACATTTTTTTAATAATCAGTATCAAATCATTACCATTATTTCATTATCGCAATTCCAGTTTTTAGAAATTAATTATTACAAATTTTCCACGAAGATTTATCAATTAATTGAAAATAATAAAAAGTTGAGAAGTATGTAGTTGGATAGCAAGTGAATTTAAAATGAAAAATGATTTTAAATTAAACATTTGTTTTGAACTACATAATTTGGGGTCAGAGTATCGAATATTTGTATTATAGCAAAGAATTTGTATTAAAGAGAATGTATTATTCAATAATATCGTATTAAGAGTGGCCAGCCAACTGCTCAAAAAAACGCCAAAAACCACTTTTCTTTTTATGCAATTTTATTTGAAAGCTTGAAACTGAATGAGTATGTCCTTTAAATATTAGATAAAACGAAGGCTTTTTATTCTTATGTTTTCACCAATTTTCTCAAACAAAGAAATTTAGGTAAGAATCTAGTAAACATGACTTCTTGAAGTGAGTTTAATGCCAATGGTGAAAACATAGAAATAAAAAATTCATTGAAATTCTCGCAGGCCTTCCTGACATTCAATATCTCTAGGAACTGATGATTGAGTTTTAATCTATCGAATAAAAGTGGTTTTGTTGCATAAAATGTGCTTTTCAGTGAATTTTAACAAGTTGGCCACTCTTATGGTACTTCTCTTTCTATTATTTGGTCAAGCAGGTACCCTCAATTATTTTTTCCGATAAGAGATACCTTATATTTTTTTATTATTATGTACAGTGGAACTTCCCTATAACGAACGTCTGTATAACGAATTTCGTACAAGACATTGCACCTTGAATCCAAATTCCACGTTAAAAACACCCTCTAAAACGAAGTAAATTCTCTCTGTAACGAAATATTCAAAGAACATCACTCTTTGAATGGGTATAAGGATGGGTTTTTCCGAAATTTTTCCGGACCTACGTAATAAATCCCGACCATCATTACGGGGGGCAGAGATATCTTTCTGAAACACTTTGAAATACATCCCTGGCTGTTTGGTTTCAATCTAACCATTACGCTAGTGTGAAAAGTTATGCGAAAATGTCTAAAAGCAAGTGCTTAAGTTTGAATGATATACTTAAATTCATCAGCGAAGTCGACCGCGACATTGCCGACTATAGAAACAATTTTTCTGTATAACGAAATTTCGTTATAACGAATTTTTTTTGCGGCTTTAGCGCTTTCGTTATAGGGAAGTTCCACTGTATTTTGAATCTATAGACGGATTGAAATGTGAAGAAATACATAATTGAAAAATATAGATAATGCTGATAAAAAAAATTGTCATTCTTATTTTTAGTCGTTTGAATTTTTTCTAAGTTATGGAATGACACTAATAATATATTTTCATCCTAACTGAAATCTCTTGAAAATCTTTCACTTTCAGCTTGTTTCAAAATAATCAAGAGTTGGTTGCCAGAGAAGGCTGCAAAGAAAATCAAATTTGTATCTAGGAAAGATTTGAAGGACTGGGTGCCTTTAGATCAGGCTTTACAATGCTGGGGCGGAGAGGATGATTATACTTTCAGATTTGTACCAGAATCAACAATTCCAGACGAGATGCCAACCTCCAGAAAGGTAGGTGTTATTTACAAGTTTTATTGAATATAATACATTTTGCGAGTGAAGTTTTGTTTCCGAGTTATTGAAATTTTTAGTTTCTGTATACAATCAATTCAAACTCAATAATTTCCGCAATCCTCATAACGGGTTTCACATAGCTTGTTTGGCCAATCAAATCGTTGATTCTGATTTGAGACAAAAATAAACTGAAATTACAGCTTGGGTGGCTGTAGTAGGTGCTAAAACAACTTCTACGAAGCTGTAGGTCCGGGTTCGAATCTCTTGGCCAGTATGGTATTTGTGTTTTGTATTTTGTCTTACAACAAAATTGTTTTGAGTAAAAAGGATAAATTTGGGAATGAATGATTGAGTGTAGAAATATATGATGATAATTTGAAATGTTCAATGTTTTGTGATAATCAGGTGTAGTCATGTTTCTGCGGAAAACCGTTTACAATCGTCCTGAAAGTCAAATGATTTTAGAAAACCACTAGCGATCACGTGGTACAATGTCCCCCAATGAATTCACTGCGTAGGCGCCAAAACATAATCTTGAATAGTTTAAATTATGACTTGTCAAATGAAAATAACTGAAAATCATAACCTCAATTTTCCACGTATTGTAGAATTTCGAGTTTGCACATGCGCAGATGATTGAAGAGGGCCATCGGAAATGGCAACAAAAATCAATTTCAAGCGGCTAACCGGTTATCATTTCGGTTAATCAATTCCATTCAACTTGAATGCAATTGGAATAATAACCGGTTAGCCGCTCAAAACTGTTTTCACGTTAGCAGTATAGAGTTTTATAGGTATTTGGTACACTGTTCCGCCTTTGTTTAAGTTATTATGTCGGTAAAATTTGAGGTCGGCTAATTTTCATGGTCCAGCCGTTAGGATGCGCTAGAATATTTGACAGCAGAATTTGAGTGTTATTCTTCTAATGTGAAAATATTGTCTTTGGTTCAACCTAAAAACTATAAAAATGACGTGAGCGACATACGAAATGTAGGGAAGTTTGGCCCATCGCATTTTAATCGGACAATTTCTCAGTTATTGCTGAATTTTTCTCCAGTCAGATCTTACAGCTTTTTACCTATAAGTGATCTCACCACTACTTTCAAAAATCTCTTTCTCAACTGAGGTGTAATCACTTATAGGTGAAAAATAGTAAGGCTACGTCCGCATAGGCAGAAGGCTTGCTTAGCGCCTAAGAGCCTAGCGAGTCATCTAAGTAAAACGAACGTTTTGAAATGTACGCGATGTGCCGCACGCATATTTGTATACAACACCCAGGATCGCCAGTCGGCTTTCGCCCGAACATCTCTGATAAATAGCAGACGATATGGCTAATCGCTTAGGTAACTAACACCCGTAATAGCAAAAATGTTCGTTAAAGATCAGTCTGGAAAAAAACGCCAAAAGCGGTAAGATTGATGTTAGTACAACGCAAACCAAACGGTTAGTATTGAACGAACCCTCCTAACATAATCAGTTGTTAAAACCGCTGCTTTTAGTGAAAGAACTGGAATCCAGCACTACCTGTTAACAAAAAATACAAATTATTTGTCAGAAAGACTCATCACAACCTCTACCTTAATAAGATACAGATTGCGATAATGATTTTGAATTGTGTGCGAATGACAACCCTATAGAGGAAGTGAATACCAGTGCTCTTATGAATGAGTGGAAAATATTTGCAACGAAATTTACATCCGATATCGAAAAAAATTTGAGGGATGACCCGGAAAACTTTCTAGAAGGAGTAAAAGTCTTTATGAACAGTTAAAATACGAGTGTGAAAAGTTTCTCCAGCCTTTTGAGTAGTTTACATACCACCTTTAAATTAAGGGATACTAGCACCAAACGATTAATTAACGCTTCTCGAAAGGTCATGAAAGTTTCTGTACAACTAACTTCTAATATGCGCAGAAAAACTAAATTTACAGAGAGAAGGCGATTCCAATTAGGGAGAAACCGAAAAATGGAACTCTGAAACAGAGGTTAGCACCCCATGATTTACAAAAATGCGTTAAAGACAATAAGTTTTTTTATTTATCTGAAGTTGGTAGTATTTACTGTCATAAAGTAAAATAAAGTCAACGTTGCCGAATGTACCCGGTCTCGTCTGACGAACTTGCAAGTTATCAGAGAACTCTATGCAATATTGACAAATATTGCGTATCAATCTGACAAGAAAATAAAGAACATAACCTAAAATTTCAATATACACAGTGGAATATACCAAATGTCCATGGCCAACCGACGGCTCAACCTTTCGTGAACGGAGTATACATACCTACTTCTTATAACAACCTATTACCTAGAATAGATATTTTGCTAATTAAATTTGCAATAAAAGTGCCTATTATCTATTGAAATTGTTTTATTCATTAACACATCACGCCTACTTATAGCACTTTCAGAATTTGCAATCACGGATGCTATTTGCTAGATGGATGATGCGATGTCGTCTGCCGTTTACAAAAGGGGTTAGGACAGTTGAAATTTGCAATCACGGATGCTATTTAAAAAATAGGATTTGCGATATCGTAGGCTCTTTACGGAAGAGGTTACGGCAGCGTTCCGACTACAACCGAATCGCAATCATGGACGTCGTTTACAAATATGCGTGCCGCACTACACTACTACACTACGCTAGGCTCTAGACCTTCTAATGCCGTCATAAAACGCCACCGCTTTCCTAGGAAACCATAGATTAAGCAAGCCTCCTGCCTATGCAGACGTAGCCTAAGATCTGACCTCCGATAAATTCAGCAGTAAGCCAACTAAGTTATTGCCCATTTTGAATGCGATTCGGGAAACTACATTTTGTCGCCGCTCAACTTCGAATGTCGCTGACATCATTTTTTATGTAATGTGATAGTTTTAAGGCTAAACCAGAAAAAATATTGTGACATTATATCTAAGCATTGTTTCAAGAGAAGATGAAATCTAGCTAGAAGCATTGTTCAAACACAGAATAACATTTTTTTGTGTTTCTGATAATGATATTTTGAAGAATACAATTCAATGTTTTTGCACCCTATTGGAAAGAGAATGAAGTTTGGCGGATCTCAAATTTTATCGCAGTAATATCTGTTACAAAAGCCAAACATCTATAATATCTATGATTGATTTCACTAAAATCAGTACTTTTAAATATATCTGAACTGTATTCCACACCAAAAATAATGCATCCAAGCATCTTTCTACGTTGATGGTTTTAATTTTGAATTGTTAGGTAATTTACCATATTCTCCATAGCATGTACTGAAAATAACTCACTCATTAAAAAAATCCTTCCCCATCAAACATGTGTAATGCAACAGTGGATCTTCCGTTAGCGAGAATTCAATACAAATTTTTCCCAATTCCTATAGGTCAAAATGTTAAAAAAACATAAAGACATCAAATAATGATGTTAATGGCAATAGATTTCCCATATAAAAAAGAATCAATTGGATAATTCTCATTTGTGATTTTTATTTATAGTAGATTGAGCAAACAAATATAATACACTCATCACTAACATGAAAAACCAAACCTACCTAATAGCAACAAATAAATAATACAAAAATTTATAAACATTGCATAATATCTTACAGATTAAACTGTTTAAATTGCTGTCCATTTTCCCTAATACATAATTGACAAATCAAAAGGGCGGTGTTGTAAATCCTGGAAAACTGCCTCTGTTGATGCACGAAGTTCTTCGGGACTGTTGTGTCTTTTACTGTATATTTTATTTTTCAAACAGCCCCAAATGCATAGTAGCCTTAATAACACCAAGGATGTTTGTATCATCCATAACCTACTACTTTTAAAAATCAAAAGTAATAATCCCCTCATTGAAACTTGAAAAACCCATTGCGCATTAACAAAAATCATCATTATTCGATGTTTTAGTGTTTTTTTTAAACATTTCTGACCATCCTATCTGCATACATCATACATCATTTTGAAGGAAAAAAACGAATTCAACGAAGTAATACTATACAGGGTGTTCCATTACAAAAAATATAGGTTTTTGTTAAATCTTCAAAACCATATAAAAAAAATTGAATACGCCACTGGATTCTACGTAGAATTCTGATTCAGACGTAGTTTTCAGCTCAGCATTCGGAGATAAAGGAGGGGTTCGAAAATTATCAAAAAAATCGCCCTGTATCTCTTGAATGGAAACAGTTATGCAAAATCTGATTAGACGATGCACTGTATTTTTGAACATTCTTAATTCAACTACAAAATCATAGTCAACTACCATCGAAATTCTATGATGCCGAAAAAACACTCGTTATTTTCTTTTCCATTTAATGATAAACAAAAGACTACCACTAATAGTGTTTTTACAGTCTTCATTTTACGTTATCAAACTCAATGGCATAGTAAAGAAATTAAAACCACTCTTTAGATATTCTGTACCTCAATCAAATAATTACAAAAAAACGAAACTTTTTTCTAAGACAAAATCATCAATTTCTCATCTACATCTGTGAATTATTGTCGCGTCTTTCTCACGAACGAAACCTATCCTTTTTCCATCCCCTCCAGAATCTCCCCGCAATCCATGAATAATTTTCTGGATGCCACCCTGTACCTTTGAGGCTGCGTCTTCGGCAGTTGCGGCAAGTAATCGATAAAAATGTCTCAGGTCCGATTCGATGATGGAACGCAAATGTCAGACGTAGGAAGTGCAAATACAACCGGAGAAGGTAAGTTTTTGAAAACAATACCCTAAACTTACTTTACCTCCCGTTGTTGCTTTCACCTTGTTCGTGTTGTTCCAGTATTTTTCCTTTATCAAGGGAATTGGTTGATGCAGGATTCAGGCCAAGGTGTTACGCAATCAATTCTTTATTTTTTCTTATTTCAATTCAACGTTTCTATTTTTATCAGTAGGTTGTTATCGAAACTTTTTATGATTACTCACAGTAATTAACTTGAGGTATAATAACTATTGTTCTGGCCCGTAGCCAGATATTCAGTAAAGACGAAGTCAGGTTGCTTCAAGGTCAAATGAAAACTTTTACAACCCAATTTTAATATGATTTTTTTTTTACATGGTGTTTAAAAAAGTCGCGGCAACATTTGAAGGGGTGGTTCCTCAGATCATTAAAAAAAAACTTCCCATAATGTAGGTACAATGCATTTACGCATTGTTTCCATGATAAAGGTGTTACAAGATAAAAAAAAGATACGCCGCTGAAATATTTGAAACCAACCATCATTTTATTGTTTGATCAATTTGTGACAAAAATCTCTTCTTTTTTTATCGTATGTAGTGCCGCTTTCATAGAAGAAATTTAAGAAAAGCCCTGAGTAGGAGCTTTTGTGCGCTCGTTCTTTGGTGGAGCAATAAGACTATTACCTCAAAATTTAAAAATGATACCAAATATATAAATGCAGAATCTCAGCACACTCGGAATTATATTCTGGTAATTATTCAAAAAATGAAATGAATGCAAAAAATAAATAATCACATAATAATTCTATGGTTCTGATGATGTGATCCTCTTGAAATTTTGCATGAACATTCAGTATGTCAGTTTGATTCACAAAATAAATTTCACTCGAATCGCCTATCCTGTTATGGAAATACAGGGTCTCTATAAATGATTGTAACAGCGCAGTTGGCTTTGGATTATCCTCATTTTGCCGCTTCCTATGCAAACCACAGACAGACAGAATTCTGTCATCATTCTATGCTCTGATTGGTTAAAGATTGGTATTCTGTAGCGGCAAAGTAATCCAAAGCCAACTGCGCTGTTACAATCATCTATAAAGACCCTGTATAAAGATTCTTCTTTACAATATTTGTATATGACTGCCTCGATAATGGCTCATATGTTGCCGGATTGTTTTTTGATCTGTCCAAGGCATTTGATAGTATCTCTTTCCAATTCATATTGGACAAATGCTACAGTCTTGGCTTCAGGGGAATATTTCATGACTGGATCAGAAGTTATCTTGAAGGTCGAGTTGCATCTATTAGAGTCCAGAATTTTTCATCAAGAAACACAGTTTTAAGTTGGGAGTGCCTCAAGGCTCTGTCTTGGGACCCCTCTTGTTTTTGATATTTATTAACGATCTGCCTGAGAATTTGAAGAAGTTATTCATCAATAAGACTAAAATTAGCGAAGAACTACTTAAAATAATAAAGCAATTTTGTTCGCTGATGATTTTTCACTGGCCGTGGCTGCGGAAACTTTGGTAGAACTGCAGAGGTTATGCGATTTGTTAGTTCGTTGCTTTGTTGAATGGTGTCATGCCAATGCTATTATGATAAATGTAAACAAGACTGAGTGCATTCTCTTTTCAATTTTGAAAAATGACAATGAACTTGTAGTCCGACATTCTGATTCTGTCATCACATCAAGGGACTGCACGAAGTTTTTGGGTATTTGCATCGATAGGCATTTAAGGTGGGATTCACACGTAGATGAAGTTTGTAAAAGGCTCTACAGCTCTTATTACGCTTTGAGTCGAATCAGGTATTTGCTTCCCTTATACTCACTTATGAATGTATATTATAGTTTGGTATTCAGTCACCTTTCTTATAATATCTTGTTATGGGGTAATTCGTCGGACATTGGTAGAGTATTTATCATCCAAAAAAGAATTTTGCGTTTGATATTCAACGTGCCTCCAAGATCCTCTTGTAGGCCCGTTTTTATGGAGAATGGGATATTGACATTGGCATCAATTTTTATATTAAAATGTTCAATTTTTGCTAAAGAGAACGAGCACAGTTAAAAAAATATATATATAGCTTTCATTCCCATAACACTAGGAATAAGGATATGTTGTCAGTTCCAATACACAGAACATCAAAATTTCAAATGTCACCAAAGCACCAATGTATTAAGATATTTAACCATCTACCTAGTACTATCAAGTCACTCAATATATTTAACTTCAAGAAAGTTGTTAAGTCTTTACTTTTACAAAAGTGCTTTTATAATGTGAATGAGTATTTTAATGATAAGTTTGATAACGTCTGAATTATCTTTGTATTTGTGACTTGTCCTATACATACATTGTTATGTCCTAAGGGAATATAAATTATTATTATTATTATTATTATTCCTATTGAATTTTCTATGGTTCTGTCGACACTATGACCACAAAATTTTGCATGAGATTTCAGTATAACAGTCTTCATTCACAAAAAAATTCACTTGAATCGGATATCCTGTTATGGAAATATAAAGATTCTTCTTTTCAATATTCCTATTGAATTTTCTATGGTCCTGTTAACACTATGGCCACAAAATTCTGCATGAACATACAGTGTATCACTCTTTGTTCATAAAATAAATTTCATTCGAATCGGATATTTTTTTTTATGGAAATATGGGGTTTCTTCTGTTCAATATTCCTATTGAATTTTCTATGGTTCTATTTACACTATTCTTCATCAGGGAGTCTAAACCTATCGTTGAGACCATTTTTGGCTCAAAATTCCAAAATTACATCCATTTGGGCAAAACGATATAGCACTCGTTGAAGTAGAACGAGCGCTCACAAATAAAACATCTTAACGCGTATTTGTCGTTACTTTAACACATTGTGTAGTACCGACGCTACGATAAAATGTTTTATTTTTTCACATAAAATTATCCCCATACGAACAAAATATTAAAAAATGGTTGTCAGTTGAAATATCTCAGTGGCTTACCATTTAAAAAAAAATGAGTTCATTACCCGCATTCGCGAGTCAATGATGAGCATATAATTCTTAATCACATGTCAGGGAAAAAGCGTAATAATTACCTCTTCAAAACCACCAATTTGCATTCGAATATCTCAACAAGTTTCAGAGTAATAAATAAATAGACAATAGTAAAACTTCAACACCCGTATCCCGGAAAACGAAGCATTGTATTATTTTTTCATGCAGAATCACCCATTGAAATTTGGCGCACTTATTCACTAACACCCTGTATAGGTGAACCGCAAAATTGGCCGGCAAGGAGGCCCGAATTCAATCTTATCGATTATTACGTTTGGGGTTACTTAAAATCAGAAGTTTACTCAACACGAAAAAAACGATAAAATGCAAGTTGCTTTTTATCGTTTTATCTAGCCTAAGCTGGAAAAATGAAAAATATGTGTTTCATTCGGTCAAGCTATTGTTGAAATTAATGTGAATTATTCTTTTCGAATGTTTCGTTCTAATTATTTTCAAAAGTAATTTATCCAGTACTGAAAGAACTCTTTGCCTAAAATATTTTCAAGTCCACAGTGTTGCCACGTCTATCTCAAACGCATATCTACTTGTTTCAAAAGCAACTACCTATATTTTTATTTATGTATCGATTCAATACCAATTTCTACTGAAAAATTTTTCTGGCATGCACTGTTGCCAAGTTATGCACAAATTCTTGAAATTTTTTACATCTGCATCGCCAGTTTGGAAATGCAATATCTCAATTATTTTCTAAGCGAAATGTGGGACTCAAAATTGAAATATTTCGAGATTTTCAAAAACGTCTTATAGGCCAACTTGAAAGGAAAACCCTGTATATTTTGGCGTATATAAGCCTTTTTCGAGATAAAAAAGGTATGGCTGGGACATTTACTATATATCTGTTATTTACGAATTAAAAACTGATCTAAACCAAGCTATGAAAAATAATAAATATTCGAAAGTTTATTGTGCTCTAAACCCAAGAAAATTGCACCTTTATTTTGCAAATTACTGTTCTTATTAGGATTTTCGGAAAGTGCTGACTTACTCAGGAAGTAATTGGCAGATATAGGTCTCAATTACTGTCTATTTGAGGACCTGATAAGTGATCCAGTATGTTTCCAAAAAGGCCTTCTCAATAGCTTTCATGAAATAAAACTATATTAATTTTTAATGATTTTTGAAATATTGATTCGATTTTATTCGTCATCTTGAGAATTCGATATTGTTAAATTTTGGTTTGGTCTCTCACAGAACATTTTTACAATGTAATACCCTTGAACAGTCAGATTTTGTGATTATAATTCGTTTCAATTTTCAGATGGTTCTCTTCTCAGGGTTCTCAGCCCTGAAAATTTCATTACATTCACCAGGGAAGAAGATAATGAATATATTTGTAATTGGTACTCCAAAATATATCTACCTCTAATATTTCCTATAAGGTATGAAGCAATCTAGATATTTTGTAATATTTAAAGGGCACAGAGGAAAAACCAGCTTGGTCAGTCGTTTGCGGAATTTGTGCTAAGGCGCTCGAATTGTAGACAACTGGAGGATCTTTCGTTTTCATATATCAAACAGGAAAAGAGTGGTTGAGGCCTATAGAAAACTATCAAAAATTATATGCAGGGGAAAGCAGCCATTCGGTACATGATAGATCAAAACTAACATAAGGTGACTTAGCTGGTTTTAGTCTGAACCCTTCATTTATAATATTTTTCCGCACTTGTTAGTATGGGAACAACGTGCTATAATTTTGCCCAAATACCTGTATTTTAAACGGCTCTGTTGGAATCCTTGGACAAAGAAAATTCCGTTCGGCCGTGAACACGATAACTCTCGAACAAATGAAGTAAGGTTCTGACATTTTGAAGGTTGGTTCAGGCTCTGAATGCCTCGGTTACCAGCCAAATCGGTCCAGTAGTTTCGGAGTTTTTGACATATGAGATTTTTTATTATTTTCCTGGTATTTTAGAAACGACACATCCGATCATTTCGAAATTTGGTATTTTGAAGGATAACAATGAAGCCTAAACTTCTGCAAAATTTTCTGTGGAACGAGCCATTAAAAATTAAAGAAAAATTGTCTGTTCGTGGTAAATCGATCAATTTCTGGTCGCTATAACTCTCGAACGGAACTTGCTACGGCCCCGAAAGCTACATGGTAGATTTGGGACGAACATGTCTGTATGCAGTAGAAATAGATTGATTGGTTCCTGAGTAACTCTCACTTAAAACTCGTCTAAATGATTTTATAGTTATTTAATCAACTAGGTTATTAAAGACAGCGACTAATGGTCAAGATATTTTAACTTTAATAGTTCGAGACCATTAGTCGCTCGATTAATAACCGAGTTGATTACAAGATTTTTCCGACGATTTCAATATGAATTGTGTATTAATTCTTGATTGAAATACATTTTCATTTTGCACAAGACATAAATATTTGTCATAGTGAAATTTCTATGCATCTATGTTCCAGTAGGGTTTTGACATTTCTCGTAGTGCTTTTGAATATTTTGTGAACGGTTGCCATGAGGATTGCACATTAAAATGGCTAACAAAATTGAGCATTTAAATGGGTCATTAATGCTCAATTTTGTACACATTAAAATCACCTTTTATTTCGAGGTCGGCGGAAAAAATATTTAATCACAGATCTGATTTATATATCAAACTCACTCATATTTAGAATTAAGGCAGCGGAGTCATATCATTAGAACATTTTCCAAAAAATGAATATTCTGTCCCGTAATGTAATGATATTGGTACCTATGTAATTGACATGTTATATATTTCTGTTGTAATCATCAGAAGCGGTGAGAAATTTTAATATCCTGGGAGCTATTGGTTTTATTCTATTTAGAATCTTAAATCTACCTTGAAAATTTCGAGTTTTGAAGTTGTCACTTTCGGAAGTTATCATGTTTACGGTCGGCCGTAGGTCAAGGAAACTGCCCTGCAAACGTATATTAATTGAAATATAATAGGTACTTTAATTGATCCTTAGTTTGCCTTCTTTTAGGTAAAAACTACTGCACCAGAGAAGTTCAGAGTGAGACCAGGAATTGGTATTTTGTCACCTGATGCAAAGGCTACCATTAGTGTCTGTCTTTTATCAGCATATAAGAAAAGCAACATTGCTAAAGACAAATTCCTGATTCTGAGTACAACAGTATCAGGAACAGATTTAAATGCTGAAGAACTGAGCAAATTATGGAAGGTAATGAATATACTTATCTGATTTAATCAAAATAATATCTTCAAAAAAATATTGAATAGGATGATTAATAGTTATTTAATCAACTAGGTTATTGAAGACAGAGACCGATGGTCAAGACATTTTTAACGCGTGAGCGGAGCGTTAATAGTACGAGACCATTAGTCGCTAGATTAATGACCGAGTTTATTTACAAGATTTTTCCGACGATCTCAAAATGGATTGTGTATAAATTCTTGATTGAAATACATTCTCATTTTGCACAAGACGTACATTTGACATAATGGAATTTCTATGTTCCAGTAGAGTTTTGACATTTCTCGTAGTGCTTCTGAATACAGTGGGGCGTTCGGCATTGACCTCCGCGAGCGGACGGATTTTTTAGTCACGTGACCACAGATCGTACAGATAAACCTGAAATATCTGGGAATAAACGAACGGTACAGAGCATCTGCCACAGAACATAATGCTCTGTTCTACTTTTATAGATTATGAGATTTCAAAGATCACTATTTTGGGAAATATGCTCATCTTTTAACGATACTTTCACCCTTTCAGTAGCTCTTCCATAAATTCTCAATTAAATAATTAGGTGCAAAGGCACTGAATGCAAAAGAAACGAGTAATGCAATATCCCCTTCTGGTCGTTGTTGGCGATAGTTGTACGAAAGATCCTGATCAATTAATTGATTAATTACACGAAAAAGAAACGGAAAGCAATATCTCCTCCTGCCCATTTATAACTATGATAGCTATATTGAAAAATTTTAATGAATTAATTGAGTTCTTAATGAATAAATGAAAACAGAAGAATAAAACTGTTAGAATTTTTCAATCTATCGGTTGTCGGATCAGGAAACTCAACATAAAACTCTATGGATAAAATCGCTTTGCTCCGTCGAAATAGACCGAGCGAAAAGATCGACGTCCGATTGCTCAGATTTTATGACGAACGGTACAGATGTGTATTCCCCTCAATCCGGATGTAATAAACGAACGGTTTAGATCGATCCGACACGTCCGATGTCGATGCCGAACGCCCCTTTTGTGTATGGTTGCCATGAGGATTGCACATTGAAATAGCATAAATTTAACATCAATATGGGTCATTTAATTTCGTACACATTAAAATCACCTTTTATTTCGAGGTCGGCGGTAAAGGAATATAATTTTCAATAGATACATTTGGCAATACAGCTATAGAGCAAATAATTTTCTACATATATTAAAATAGGCTACTAGCTAACGTTTTTTTTGCATTATATCATAGGCGCAAACACTAATCCAAATATCTATGATGATATTTATATTATATCACAATGCGCCTTCAAATAATAGGATTAATGCAAATAACGCAAATAAGTATCAACTCATACTTTGGAGCTTATCAACGTCCTTTTGTCATATTTTCTATGAAGCTGAATAGGCTCAGTCCATTTCTCTATGTCTATGATTGAAACACATATGCGTCACTGATCTTATTACGTTACTGCGAAGTTAACAATGACGTCATGAAGTTAACTAACCACACGGGTTTAGTAACCTCGAGGAAAAATCTGTTAAATTTATACTCTTTCATTTTTGATTCTCTAAATAAATTTGACATCTATTTTTAAAGCATGCCACTTGCAAGAAAGAGAACCAAGTTCATTTACGGTGTTCAATGGGGGACAATGCCAAGAACGGAGCAGTTCCAAACATGTCTCCTGAAGTAGAACCACATCTAGGAAAAGTTACTGCCACATTACAAGATATAAGAAAAAATCAAATTGAACTTCATCACAGTATTAGATCTATGATGTATATTCAGATTTCCTTGCTAGCTTTACTCATAGCAGCTGTATTGTATCTCTTTACCTCACAAAACATCCAACTAAAATCTCCAAATGGAGATAGTGGTTTGCTATAGCGATAGCATTTAGAATCGGCGCCAGACATTGTTCAGTACAGGGTTGATCCTATAATACTCATAATGAGAAACTTAATGTATGCTTTAATTTACTTATTTTGTCAGTTTATCGATACGTGAAAAGATGGCGCCAGACTTCCAGACAAAATTCTTTCAAATTTTGAATATGACAGTGGGTGGGATTTGTTTAATGGGGATTGTTTCAATGGGATAGTGGGTGCTAATACTATATTATACATTCCAATATTATAATGTTTTTTCCATAAAATGTGATTTCCAGTGAAGCATAAAACATGTTATATATTTCTATTGATTTTTTGTACGTAAATTTATTTAATAGAATGTTATATATTTTATAATTTTATAGCGTTTTCATTATAATTAACAATCTTCATTACTGAACCATGGTTTTATACTCAGAGTAAAAAGTAAACCTAGAGTTGCCTTCACGCATTTGTTATATATGCAGTCAAGTAGAATTTGTTTATACGCGCGGACAAAATTGCGGCGTTGCGAACTCGTTCCATGTTTATTCCGTATTGAGATAATTGGTTTACCGTTCCCCTACTCTGATACTGAGGGCTTGCGTCTGTTACAGACAATTCTTTTAGTTTAGCAACATCGTCTGTTAGTGTTTAGTTTCTTGATGCGATGTATTTACATTTTCATTTCGATTTGACGTTCATAAACTGAATTATTTTACTGATTTGGTGGCAGTTTATTGTTGTTTTAGGCTATTCCGGTAATTATGGCTAAGACAAAATTACGAAAATGTTGTATAATATTCGGAAGTTGGAGAAATGCGTATCTAACCTATTGTTTACTTCACCCCAGTGCGGCAGTGAAATGCTTTCCATCTCGATCTAATGCTTGGTTGATTACAATGCAGTACTATTCCGGCGTAGGGGCATCTCTATGTTTATTTCTTACTCTGAGATTTGTACTATATTTCACGAGAGTATGAAGTGAGTGAAACTTTAGCCCCACCTTCTCCATAGAACATTCGTTAGTTATGTCGTTCATATTCGCACGCGACCGGAATGTTTCGGACGTTTATTGAACACGTAAAAAGAGATAGATGCCTACTGTGTCGCATTCACGATAGAGAGGTCATAGCGAAAGGAAGGGCTAAGGTTTTCTCTACTTCATACTATGCTGAAATAGACTATAGGTATTAACTATTAAAACAGTGAGTTAGTTTAGACTTGATTGATAGAAAAGCAATACTGAGGATAGAAAAATAAAGAAAATCAATGAATAAAATCTTTTCTTCTCATCATGACCTTTCAGTATATCAGAATAGTGATATTGCATTGAAGTAAGTAAGCTAGACTATATTCGAATGAGATACTCATACGATTCGATTTTTTGTTGATAGTCATTTTCTGGAGATCTCAAAAAATCATTGACTTGGAATAAATTAGAAGCTTTCGTGGGCTAGTTCGTCAATCTATCTATCAAACAGTGGCGCAGCCAGAATTTTCGTTCAAATATTCAGGGAGAAAAAACATAAAAAAATTACTGTTATTTCTAACTTTCTCTTTCTGGTTGATGAAAAATGTCAAATGGGCAATATCTTTTCTGAAATCTGGTGATAATTTCTTTTCCAATATGCCTTTCCAATATACAGGGTGTCAAGGAAAAATGTACCATGGATAGTGCCACGCGATAGAGGGCCATAAATATGAAAAAAAAATAAATATATTTCCGAAACTGCTTAAGAAGAAATACAAGGAGTTAAAGTTTATTTTTTTATTTGGTTTTTTTCAAATAACTTTGGACAATGAGGTAAGAATTGAACGAAATGTGATATGCGGGAGTCTGTATGATGCAGAATCCAAATATAAGTAATAGAGGGCGCCACATACAGGATTCCTCCACCTTTAAATCAAGCCTAACTTTTTTTTGCCTTACACTGTATGTCATTCTGGACTAGAAAAAGCGATTACTCTGTATTTTTCCTTCAAAAAAGTATACAATGTTGAAGCCGCTAGGACCAACGGTTTCCGGTTAAAATGCATTCAAAAGTTATGATGCACGCAAATTGTCCAGAAGCGGCAAAATAATCTACTTACAATAACAACCATTGTTGAAAGCAGTTCAAAAAAACAGCAAGGAACTAAATCTCCTCGCCTCCCCCCTAGCTGCGCCCCTGCTATCGAAGCTACATTCATAATCACTCTGTAAGTAACTTTACTCACCAAACTTGTACTTACAATATACCTACTATAATAGGAAATGGTTTTTCAACGCCGTTTACAACAAAGATATTCTACAATAAGATATTCTACAATATTATTGTAGAATATCTTTGGTTTACAACAGTATTTCTTGCCAGAACGCAAGTTGAAATTGGGTAAAAATATATCATGAGACATCGTTTTTTCCAAAATTCTACGTCAGCGTGTACCTTATTATTCTTCGAATAAATACACAAATGGATAACTTCAGTGTGGGTATTAGATTAAAAAATATTAGTCAAGTTCATGCAAAATCAATTTCCTTTCAAAATTTGGTTTTTTTAAATTAATTTATTTTTCCAAACTTTGAAGTTGATTTATCTGAAATCTGGTAGCTAAAAAAGACGCAGCAATATTCAATGGGGTGATTCCTCCTCTTATGTAAAAAGTTTGCATAAATGTAGGTCCGTCCGGAAATGCATTTGTTTCCAAGCCACATATTTCAAAGTTTACTTTAAAACTGACTAAAAAAATTCAAGATAAGCCCTGAGCAGGAGCTTTCGAGCGCTGTTCATTGGTGGGGCAATTAGACTATTACCTCCAATTTTTATATGGGACTTTGATATTGATATCAAATATATAAATACATAATCTCATCACAATCGGAACGGTATTATTCTGGAAATTATTCAGGAAATTAAATATTATATGAAAAATCTAATTAAAGGAAAATTAAATTCTATGGGCAGTAATATATCAGTAGAGCACTAGAAAGATAGGTATGCCAGACAGGCTGACTGGGTCCAACCATTAGCTCAAAATTACAGATGGTAATGTCAATTCTCAGTTATTGTGCTCTATTGGGTAGTTGCGTGCTTTTTTTGAAGAATAGTTAATAGAAAGCATGATTTTTTTATTCAAAACAATAAAGTGGAGACTAGACAGGTAAGCATAAGCATTTATTCGATTACAGATTTCATTTCATTCGAATTGTTCTGTAATTTTCGAGTCTGTGGTTGGACCCAGCATGGCTGTGGGTATATCCCCTTTTCAGAGCCTTAATATCAGTTTCATTCACAAAAGAAATTTTACTAGAATCGGACATCCGACATCCTGTAATGGAAATATAAAGATTCTTTTTTCAATATTCAATTGAATTTTCTAGTTCCGTTAACACTATGGCCGCAAAATTTTGAGTGGACATTAGTATATCGATCTACATTAACAAAATAAATTTCACTCGAATCGGATATATATTTTATGGAAATATGAGTTTCTTCTTTTCATTATTCCAATTGAATTTTCTATGGTTGTTCACACTATTACTGTATTCGTTTTGCGGTATTTCGATGACTCATGAGCTGTACCAGTGCTTGTGCGCAGCCAATGGGAAGCCGTTTTCGAGCTTTTGAGTTACTCAGGAGCACGAAATATCTCAAAACGAAAAGGCTACAAAATTTTGAATAAGGCTTATTATGAGCATCTTGCATTTGGTCGCAACATTTCATTTTGATTGGTATCGTTTCGCCTGAGATATTGAGGAACAAAAATTTGAATGGTCATATTTTACGGAAACACCCTGTACGATTTGGATGTTGACAGAACCATGAAAAATTCAATTGGAATACTGAAAAGAAGACTATTTAGTTTTCCATAACAAGATAGCCAATTCGATTGAATTATATTTTGTGAACGGATATCGATATTGAATGTTAATGCAAATTTAAGAGGATCGCATCATCAAAACCTTTGTTTAAATTATCCTTAACAATGTCAGAACTAGAATGATTTTTTTTTCTGAAGTATTAACTTTTTGGAATAATTCCGAGTTTTTCACATATTGAGGTTCTTGAATAATTTTCCAGAATATAGTTCCGAGCGTGTTGAGATTTTGCATTCATATATTCAGTATCAATCTCAAATCCTATACAAATTTTGAGGTCTTATTGCTTCATCAATGAAACAAAGCGACCAAAAGCACTTAGAGCTTTTCTTGATTTTTTTTTCAAAAAAATGATCTGAGGAATACTCCCTAAATATTGCCTCGTCTTTTTTAAACAAAACACCCTATATATTTATTCTTTATTTTTGAAATTCTATCGATATACAGGTGTTCGATAACTGCACAGCCAAAATGAAATATTATATCTAAAAATGAATTCTAATTATAAAACAAAGAATACATTTTTTCCATATCAAGCTTCGTTTAGGAGATATTTGAAGAAACTTTAAAAAATGTATGTATGTTATGGATATTCTACAAATTTAAAGGTAAACATGTAGGAATTGGAAGGCGCGGTCCAATTCATTGGCCTGTAAGGTCGCCGGACCTTAACCCTTTAGACTTTTACCTATGGTGGTCACTTGAAACAACTAGTTTATGTTAACAAATAATACCATTGAGCAATTATCAGAAAGAATTTTTAATTCAGTGCATACTATTCAATAAACTGTAAATTTTGAAGAAGTTTATAATTCACTCGTTTTGCGTTGCCAGGCATGTGTAAATGTAAATGGTGGTATTTTTGAACATTTACCATAGTTTTGTATTTAATACATAATATTTATACCACCTTAATAAATGTTAAATAAAATATTGAAATATTTTTTATAAGTTAAATATCTCCTAAACGGATCGAGCTCGATATGGGAAAAAATGTATTCTTTGTTTTATGATTAGAATTCTATTTCAGATATAATATTTCATTTGGCTGTCCAGTATCGAACACCCTGTATTTCAAACTTCTTAGAATAAATAATAAATATTAGGGACCACCTATCCGATATGACGGACCTGTGAAACAGCTTTGCCTTATCATCAGACCCATGTATATTGGAAAAATGCCCATGAATAGGTCATTAATTTGCTCCGAAATTTTATATATCTATTCAAGACGATTCTTTTTTGTCAGTTGACGATAAGTTAATTCTAAATTAAAAATCGATTTTAATGCTAAGAAGGAGTATATACATATTTTCCCTAAAAGTGAATGCTTATTAAATCTTATCTTTTGGATTCAAAATTTCATTTTTCAAAATCCCCAAAAATGTTCTTGATCTTCTTCAATTCCTATTTTAATAATTAATAATTTGAAGTTTGCTGGGTCCTGGAAATTATTATTTAATTTAATCATTATTAAGATCAAGCGATGATTCAACAAAATTGTTTAATTTGGAGAAAGTAAAGAAATTCAAAAATTATAAAAATTCTATGACTTAACCATATTCATTTAAATATTCAGTAAATATGGTGATAACATAAATTATGTTCACCATTATTCTTCCAAAATGTAAGTGAATCAGTTTCTTGAAATGTTTAATTACTTATCACTAATTACTAGGCGGGAAAATTCAAACAGCGCATAAACCTCCAGTTCGCCGAAACAGGATTCTGCGCAATTGATGAATATCAGACTCGGCCGCCATCTCTGATTTCATTTTATAGTTGGTTGTTAATACGCCCTCACAGGACAATCTTGGAGTTAAGGTAAGAAACAAAATGTGAAAAGTAGAGAATCAATTTATTAGAATGTACACGCACATTTCTTTTCATTTTACGAATTTTTTGAGTTTCTTAGTTACATGGAGTGAATTAAACAATCAAACGAAAGGTAATATGGAAGTAAAACGCTCATAATGCATGTTCCTTTAAAGCTATTGAACTCATTGATGACAGCGCCTTCAGTGATAATTCGTTGAATTTTGTTGAAATGCCCCCTACAAACAACTTCCTGAGTTATTTGTCATATGTCTTGTAATTAATTTCATTAAAATCTCATTTTGTAATCAGAATTTTACGATTGAATAGATAAATTACTACTCAAGCCGTTATAAACTGAAAAAATGGCGTCTGGCTCTCATTGTATGAAATTCGTTAGGCTTACGTCAATGTTTATTGGCTTATTTATTCCGTTTTCTCGAGTATTGACTTTTGCCAATGTGTTCCCTGATGGATTTCTGAATCTATCTGTTTGTGTTTATAGAAAGCTAGTGCAGGATGGCTGCACATTTTCAACCGAACGAGATAAAGTTGGAGGAACAATCAGAGAATGTTACTGAAATTCAATCTTATCTGGCTGGATTTCAAAAAGAAATTGGCTCAGATGTAGCTATTCAACAAGTGTCTGGTAAGTTCACAGCATTGTAATGTTATGAATTGATAATTATGGAAGGCTTGTATGTGATAATTCAGGATATTTATTTCTTCAGATGAAGTTGAAGATGAGGAGGAAGGGACATATTTTGTCGACCAGGCTGGTCACTATTACTTTCAGGCTAAAGGAGATGCTCAACCTGTTATGACTGTTGTCTCAACTCCCGGAATAACATCTGACAAAGACGACAGGGAGTATATAATAAATACCGAAGATAAATCAGATGTCGATGGAGAACATGTAAGTAGGATATTGGTTAATTCTAGAGAAGAGAGTTCTAACCTTATTTCAACACTCGTAGAAATTGGAAATTAATATCATTTACAGAAAGGGGTTGGGATAAATTACATAGGAAATACTCATTCTGTAGTCTTTAACTCTCAGAATACATAACGTTCAATCTGGAAATTGTTTACTTTCAGGGAGCAGGTAATAATATCTTGATAAATACTGGAGATACCTATCAAAGAGTCTCTCTGGTACCTTCCGAAGATGCATCTGCTGAAATGAGCTACGTTTTAATTGTACAAGATCCTTCAGATATGAAAGATGGAGAAGGTGATGGAGATCAAGATATGGCAGGTTAGTATTATCCATATTTGAATTCAGTAAACTGAATTACTGTTAAATAGACAATTGGGATTATATTTAATTATTAGACAGATCTTTCATCATTGACCTATCATTTTGAAATATTTTTCATTCAGAAGTAGAAGATTTTTATATAATTTTGAAGTTGTGTTTGATAAAACAATTTTCCGATTCAGCTTAAGTATATGCTATGCCTGATTTTCAGTGTATGATTTTGATGAGGCGGAGGAAAGTGGAGTGAGTAGTGGATTCTGATTTGGAAGATGATAAATCGAAAATAGTGAAAATTCTTCCACGAAAAATCACAGGTGGTGACACAGGCTCATATGTGCAACTATTGTAATTACACCAGTTCAAAAAGATATCTGCTCTTAGACATATGAAATCACACTCCGAAGAAAGACCTCATAAATGTAATGTCTGTGAAAGAGGTTTTAAAACATGGCTTCCCTACAAAATCATGTGAATACACATACAGGAACAAAACCACATAATTGCAAGTTCTGCCCTGCTGCTTTCACAACTTCTGGTATGTGTTACAATACATATTTCGAAAATAATTATTAATGTTTTACCTTCTTTTTAGGAGAATTGGTGAGACATGTGAGATACCGTCATACACATGAAAAACACACAAGTGCGATGAATGTGATTATGCTAGTGTGGAGTTGTCTAAATTGAAAAGACATATCCGATGTCATACAGGAGAAAGACCTTATCAGGTAGGATATTTGGAGTTTAATCAAAGGATCCATTTGTCTGCCTTCAAACAATCTTTTGAATGAAGAGTTTAGGTTGAGAATATTGCTTCTTCTGCTATTTTCTGCTTTCAAATTGTCATATAATTAGTAGGCCTGGTGCCAGTAATGATTACTGTTCAAGGGTCAACAGCAAAATTTATTATTATTATTATTTGTTCGCAAAAAAAAATGAATGAATTTAGGAGTATTATTTTTTTTTCAGTGTCCTCATTGTACCTATGCTAGTCCAGACACATTCAAACTAAAAAGGCATCTTCGGATCCATACAGGAGAGAAGCCCTATGAATGTGATAAATGTCCAGCGAAGTTCACACAATCCAATAGTTTGAAAGCACACAAATTGATACACAATGGTGAGTCTCAATTCATTTTACAATGCCTATACTTCATTCGGATATTATTGAGCACAAAGAAGCCATGGAAATTTGTCATATTTCACTGTGTATATTAAATTTCAGGTTATGTTGTTTATTTTCTTACTCAATGTTGTCAATATCACGAAAAAGTTGCATAAATCGCGGATTTCTCACAATATCAGTTTAATCTGGAAGTTGAAAAATTGATAACCAATTCAGACAGTTCTAAATACCTACCTAACGACAGAAGATTGATTTTTACATTGCAGATTTACTATTCGAATTGAATAAAAATCATTGCTTGAACAATGGAAACTAATGGTAGGTATAGTAAATGTATTTGATAATCATCAATTCATTTGTCAATATAATGTGAAATGAACAGAATCAAGTTAAATGAAAGAAAAAGTTCTGAAGCAATTGTGCATTGTGCGATGAACAAAACATTGTACGCTCAGAACGAATCAAGATATATCGCCAATAATAATTTGCGAATGCTTTGCTTGAAGTGATTTCTATTCACATATTCATGAAATCTTCTAGAAAATCAGTAATTATTATGATTGTTGATAATGTGTAAATATTGACTTGAGAAGAGATATTTTATCAATGAAAAGCTTTAAAGGATTAATTTGTGTTAGTTTAACCCTCATTTCTTATGAAATTATTTTACCTTATGACAGTAAATACTGCCAACCTCAGATAAGTAAACAAAGGCCTACTTTGCTCAATAATATCCAACAGATTATGGGAGTGATAAGATATTTAAATAAGCTAGTATTCATTAATTGCATATTTTTGTTGTAAACTTAATTCTGAGAACGTGACAATCAACTGAAACTCATTGAATTTTATAATACCTAATAGCATCATAGTTTTCTGTTGCTTCATATGCAATTTGATTAATATCTTTCACTCAGTGTTTTGTAATCATTTACGCCAGATATAAAGCGTTGATTGAGAAAAGAAGACAAAAGAAGAAAACATTCTCACCCAAATAATTCTAAATTTCTTTCCTTCTGAAAACGGTTCATGATGTGGACTCATTTGCTGTTTGTATCATTCTCTTTAGGAAATAAATTCCTTTCATTTCAGTGGGTGAAAAGCCGGTATTTCAGTGTGAACTTTGTCCAGCAACTTGTGGTAGAAAGACTGATCTCCGTATTCATGTTCAGAAACTTCATACTTCCGATGCTCCATTGAAGTGTAAGAGATGCGGTAAATCTTTTCAGATAGATACAGTTTTAAGGTTAGTAATTGTTTTTTCTATCTAGACTATAACTCTCCTTCAAAGGTTTGAGATACTTTGAACCTTTTTTTATTGAGATTTCCGATTCCAAAGATCTTGATTAATTTATTTATTCCTATGGTTACAGTTGCACAACAAAACTCACGATGGGGAAAAATGTTACAAGTGTGATCTTTGTCCTTATGCATCAATTTCTGCACGCCACCTGGAATCTCACATGTTGATTCATACCGATCAGAAACCCTTCCAATGTTCACATTGTGACCAGTCCTTCAGACAGAGGCACTTTTGAAACGCCACGAGAATTTGTACCATAACCCTGATTATGTTCCACCACCACCAAAGGAGAAAACTCATGAATGAATCCTGAGTGTTCCCGTGCTTCAGACATAAAGGTAAGTTCTTCGCTCTTGACGTCTCGAACATGATATAGAGCAAGGTAGATAATTAAAAAAAAAATATTAAAGTAAAGTCCGTTCACGAAAGGTTGAGCCGTCGGTTGGCCATGGAAATTTGGCATATTCCACTGTGTATATTAAAATTTTAGGTTATGTTGTTTATTTCTTGTCAGATTGATACGCAATGTTGTCAATATTGCATAGAGTTCTCTAATAACTATCGAACTCGTCGGACGAGACCGGGAACATTCGGCAACGTTGACTTCTTTTACTTTATGACAGCAAATACTGCCAACTTCAGATAATAAACAAACGCCTACTATGCGCTCAAACTTTCGTGAACGGACTGTATGTAGATTGAAACCCTTTAGAAAAGGCATAAAGCAACGAAAATGAAAGGAAAATTATCCCCATTATGTCCCAACAAACTGTAATTTTTCGATTAAAAATTTTATATAATTTTTCACCTTATATTGACCGAAAATCGGAAAAGAACTCTAAATTTTAATCAGAAATTATAACGTCAAAATATCTGCGTTTTAAGAAAAATCTGGTATTTTTAATCCTTGAAATTTCTTATTTCTCATAGTATAAAAATATACACAACCATGGTAAGTGTTCTCAGAACATGCAAAGAATTTGCAGTTGTGAAACTGGGGATGTAAAATCTTGAAAGTTGGCATTTGTGCATTTAAAACCATGTTTACATCCAGTTACCAACTAGTAGTTTATACTACCAGAAAAAAGTGATTTTAACGAACGAACAGAAATACGCTTATATTTTGAAGAGATAATTTTCAATTGAAAATTGAGTTGCTTTTTCGATTTGAAGTCAATACAAGCTGAAAATATGAATATTTCGAATCAGAATTAGTACAATATTTGAGACAAAACGGTTTTCCACCAAATTTCTAAAAAAAAAATCGTGAGTCTTCGTTTTTTGAATTTTTCACAAGAATTTCGAGGTTATGTCGAAAGTGTGTAAATATAAAAGTTGGCTGCCCTTTTATTACATACAATTTTTCCATTTCACGATAACTTTTGAGACTTGAGATTTTCAGGGTGAGTTCAGTCCCCAAATGCCACGGTTAAGTTTGTAACCAACCAAATCGTACAGGGTGATCCATAGAATGAAGTCATTCAAATTTTTTTTTCCTTAATATCTCAGACAAAATATTGAAGAGAAGAATCTTTATATTTCCATTACAAGATATCTGATTCGGATTCGGTGGAATTCATTGTGTGAATGAAGATTGATATAAGTACTGACTGTTCATGCAGAATTTCAAGATGATCGCATCATCAGAACTATAGAATTTAATTTTTTTAATTGTCTATTTTATTATTTCGATCAGGTTGCGATTTTGCATTTGTATATTCAGTATAAACCTCAAGTTCTGTATTAAATTTTGAGGTAACAGCCTCAGAGCTCCACCAATGAATGAGCGCTCAAAAGCACCTGATCAGGGATTTCTCAAATTTTAATATTTTCTTCAGTTTTTACGTGAAAAAATGGTTTGTAGTGAAGTGCAATGTGAGAAGTAATCTTTGAGAGCCAAGTCTCCGAAGAGTTGATGCGAATGAACTACTAAAAATATTTTTGATTGCAGGAAATCTCATCAGGCACATGGCCGCTCACGATCCGGATCCTACTATTCAAAAGAAGAACCTGGAGCTTAAATTAGGTCGTCAGAAGAAAATTCAAATGATAGATGGACAGCAGGTTGAAGTGATGCCTAGTATGAGCTCTGAGAACGAAGAAGAAGAAGAAATTGATATGATGGCAGTTGAGGGTTCTGATGGTCAACAGTATGTAGTTTTGGAAGTGATACAACTCGGGGAAGGTGACGAACAAGCTATGGTAGTTGGGGAAGGCTCTGGAGAGATTGTTGGTGAAAGCATTCTGCCAGATCATGGTGAGCACTTCATTGTTGGTTAAATTATTTTCATTTAACGAATTGAATTTTTCATCATTTAAATTTATAATATACAGAGTGGGCAAACTTCGTTGTCTACTGAAGGGATCTCGTTAGCAGCTAGAAAAAAACTCATGACACATGTTTGGGTTTTTTTTCACCACTAACTCAAATTTGAAAACAGATTCATCGTGTGTTTCACAAAGCTTGATTGGGCAATCAAAGCGTTGATTTAGAATTTGGTCGATGGTTTATGTCAAAAATGAACTGAAAATTGCACAGAAATGATGACATTTCAAAAATCAAGCTGTATGGAGTTTTGTGAAACCCGGGTCTAACCTATCTTTCATAGATTTTGAGTTTTGATCAAAAATTGAGAACTTGTCATTTTGATTGATGCTGAATAACTCGCTTGTTTGAACTCCTATTCAAAATACATTGTTACATTCTACAGGCACTTTTTTGAGAGTAGTTAGAATATGATATGACTGATTTTTTTAGTCCAGCCATAATCGAGAAATTACTAGGAATTTTGATTTTTCAAATGTAAACTATGGTCGATTGTTTTTTCATCGGGTAGATGGCCTTTTCGTCCTATGGAGAATAGTTCTGAATGATAGAGGCATTATAGGAACCTTACTTTGATTTGTAAGGATCCTCAGAGATGGCGTTTTGTTTCTGTTTATATCTACAGTGACTCTAACAAGAGTCACTGTATTTATATCCAAATATGGGCGCCAGATCAAAGTAAGGTTTCCCAGAATGCCTCCCATTCATTCCCAATAGGGCGAAATAGCTATCTATGGATGCTCTGATTGATATTACCACCTTGCATGGGTATGAGCAATATTCAAATTAACTTGCATCATTGAAATAAACAACTTGAAACAAAATATGTTTGCGATTGGATTCCAAAGCATCCCTCAAAAGTGATGAATTGAATTTAAATATATCTTCATTTTTCAGATCTAAGAGAGGATGTTATAAGTGCTCTACAAACTGCAAGAAGAATTCCAAAAGATGAAGAAGAGGAAGAAGAGGAGATTGAGAAAAAATATGATCCTTCCACTCAAACAGATATGTTGAATTGCTTCGGATTTGATGTAAGTGGTTTGCATTACTTTATCAATCATACAGACATTCTAAAATTGTTTTATTTTCTTTCAGGAGGATGAAGATGATGAGGAGTCTGATTCAAAAGAGAGAACAATTACGTTGTTGGGTAGTTAAATTAACATTTATATAAAAAATTTGTATCTTACTGTAGGACCGTTCTTACAATTTCGGATTTAGGTGTACATTTTGTACATATATGATAAATTTTCTCCTACAAAAGTTTATATTGTTGATTTTTTCTCTAACGATAGTTTGAAATGTACATATGTAAGTTTTATTTGATTGCACTCATTTTAGTGTTTTTTCATATTGAAATATATTCATGAACGTCCATTGATGAAGTTGATTATATCCGAATTTTATGTGATGTAATAGGGTAATACGAAAGACTTAAACTTTGTATAACTATTTTTATTAATTTATTTGTTATTTATGGATTAAGTAGTTCGAAAAATCCAAGGTATTTAAGGTCATTATATGGATGTATATTGCTATTCAGCAACCATTTTTATCAGTTTATTTGATTTTTTCATTTCACCAGTTTTTTAATAGAAATGCTACTTTTTTGTGAATATACGATTGGTTGAAAGAATAAAACTTATTAAACAGTTTATGTGTTACTTTTTCAATGATACTGAACTCATCCTCCAAATAAATAAAAATATGAATTAGCAGATTGCAAAGTGCAGAGGTTTTGAGCGACATTATTCTCCTTTGAAATACCAAATTTCGAATGAACTACTCCCGTCCACAAATTCGAAAAATACCGACATTAAGTCAGAATGATAGCACACCGATTCCCTAACAACAAGCGCGCAATGAAAAAATACAAAGGAGCAAAAATTGAAGAATGAAAATTATACGAAAATAAATGAAATTAAACTAAAAATTCGAAAATGGATCAAATTGAACAAAATGAATAAATTAATCCAAGAATTAAAAAATGAACAAAACCAGACCAATGAATGGAATTGGACCAACATTCAGAAATGAATATAATGTAAGCAATAATTCAAAGACAAAGATGTATAAAAGTCATCAATGATTATAATTAAACCACAAATTCAAAAATGAGTAAAATTGAACCAAAAAAATTGAATATGAATAGAATTCATAATTGAAATTGATCCAAAATTAAAAAATGAATTTAATCGATCCAAAAATTTCAAAATGAACAGATTCAAACCAAAAACTTAAAAATTTCAATTTTGAAGTCGTTCGTTCCGAAAGTTATCGTGTTTGCGCCCGGACCGCGGCCGACCATGCTCCTTTACATTTTCTAAACGAAAGTTCAGACACTTTTTTGAGTTTCAGACGTGTGTACGAGCATTCTAGCGAAAAATCATCATCAAATTCATAATTTATACTTATTGATGAGGGAGTGGTGGTCTCATTGAATCCTGATGAGTTTTCGGTCAATTCATGAAAGGGTGTCTATAATGTCCGAACCTTAGACCAGGGACGGGCCGAAGCAAAATTTTTTTGGAGGGGAACAAGTTTCGAAAATTTGTCAACTATGAATTGATGGCTTGGAAAACCGATGGTGAAACGCTTAGACTACCTATATCCGTCTATATTAGTGTAAGGTGAAACGGGGGTGGTATTTGGTTTGCGATTAAATATTTTTGTCCGAGAGCATTGAAAATAATAATTTAAAATTCTGTGGTGATACTATTTCAATTTTGTAATACCACATTTACACATTCTTCGTCTTCAGGATTTTGAAAAAATATTATCGTTCTTTCGATTATTCCAGTTTAATAAAATTTAGCAGACAGCACCTCATGAATTAGCATTTTAATTCTGAATTTCATATCGACAGGATAAGCAGTTGTTGAGATAAGGAAAATATTTCAGTGACAATAACTTCGAAATTACTGAACTGGGGATTGGTCCGCTGAAGAACTCGAATGAGATATTCAGGTCCACACACCCACACTTATCCTGAAAATTTTAACTTTCAAACTCTTCCTTCTGAAGGTTATGTTTGTTTAATTCTAGACCAGCACTAGCAAGAAATTTTATATTTTTCAAAATTTTTTGATGTTTCGATTCTGACGAAATGTAGGACGAATATGCTCTTCGCTGACCTAGTTGATAATTAGTTTGACATTAATCAGATTCCATTAACGGCGAAACTTACAGACATTTGGGTAATCGCTGTTCCTCTTGGAACAAGCGCGCAAAAAATATTGCCCGATATTTTCAGACTTTTTTTAAAGAAGTCAAAATCATTCATAATTTATGATATTTTTTTGGAATATGTATTCCAATTCAATTAAATCTCCAACTGTTCTGAAAATTTGCCAACTGTTTCCAGAATTTTTTCCGACTGCTTCGAAATTTTGTCAACTGCTTCGAAAATTCACCAACTGCTTCGAGAATTTGTACTAACTCTGATCAATATTTGGCACGCCCTGCTTAGACCAACTACATTGACATTGGTTCAACCACTCCAAAATTTTACCAATTGTCTTGAAATTTTTCCAACTGGTTTCGAAATTTGGTCAACTGCTTTGAAAAAACTACTGAATGCTCTGCAAATTGCCAGGTTTGATTTTGAAAGTAATTGTTTGAATTCGGGCAGAAAATAATGCGGGAAAAGAGTCTACAGCGCAAATGTGATGACTTTAAAATGTAAGAATTTATAAAAGCGCTAACGTGAAGTCAGAAGTTTTTGCGCGCTTGTTCATATTGGGAAAACGATAAATTCAAATTGATATTCTGAGGGCAATTGGTTTACTTATTCTTATATTCGTTCATGAATTAATCTTCCTTTTTAATTCTTGAACCTACCTTGAAAATTCGAATACAGATATTTCGAGCCCTCTTGCTTGGCCACAAAGATCGCCCGATTTGAACCCTTTAGATTATTTTGTGTGTGGATATCTGAAAACAAATTTTATAAGGTTGAAATGAAAAGTAGAGAACGCCTAGTTGAAAGAATATTCGAGGAATGTAACGTGTTGTTTTAATATTTTTTAGTTGTAGGTATATATATGATATATTTTCAAGATTAGGTAAATGATTGTGTACATCAGAATATGAGTCATTAAAATGAATTTCCAATTTGGAAAACCCCTACTTTAGGAAGAGCTTAGTATTTTTTGGACGATACAGCTTTCTATCCTGTTAAGAATATCCCCACTGCCTTGGAGTGAGATTTCGATATTGTTCATGTCTGAAATTTTTTCAGGGAAACTGGATGTGTGCCAAAATAAAGAATGCTCCAGTAAACGAACTTTTGAAAACGGAATGTACCTACCGGTTGTCCTAAATTCGTTGTCTAGTAAGGGGATCTCAGAAACCCGATGAGCTAGAACATAATGAGTGGCACATTTTCGACTCGATTTTTAAGAGAATTAGTTTGGTGAAAACGCAACCTTCTAAGTCAAAACGTTTTCGAGCTATTAGAGAAAATTGGAAAATAGCGTCAAATGAAAAGTTTTCAACTTCTTTATTACTGAAGTTATAAACATGAAACTAAAACATTATTCAGGCACTTTTTTCATTGAAGTAATCAATATTTCTTTTTTACATTTTGTTCTAGTTCATCGGGTTTCTGATATCCCCTCACGTACTAGACTAGACAACGAATTTAGGACATCACCCGGTACAGGGTTTTTCAATCTGAACTTATCATAATTCCTGCTCCTGTAATTTCGATAAATGTTGGAATTATATTGAAATAACACAATCATATTGTTTTACACTGGAAATTTAATCAATCATCAATAAATCAAGCCATACCAAAAATCGGCCCCCAACCATAAACCAAACATTGTTTTGAAACTGCCTTGACTAGTGTAAACCTCTCCTGAAATCTGACGGTCTCCTCCTGAATCACTCTGTATATTTTGTTATTTATCGAAACGTCAAAAAAACTATTCTGTCAAAACGGATTGATGATTTTTGTATTTCTGTTGCATTGTTTGTTTCCGCTCCAGAATATTAAACTTATTTTGTTCTTTTTTCTTCGTGAATATTGGTACCATGCCTTTTCGCTTTCCTGTAAATCATACAAAATTCCTGAAAACGGATTTCAAAGAACCAACAAACCTAGAAGACCATAAGAGGGAATTGCTGACTTCTGGTAAAGCATCATATACCAGATATTGAGCGAAATGGACATCTATTATGGAATGTCCGATGGATTCAACTATGGTTCTTACGGAAGGTACGCCAAATCCAAGAAAAAACATATCCTTAAACCAGTGGGCCCTTTGGAGCTGTTTCGAAGTCCTGCAACCGAGTCGATGAAATGTGGATTTTGGATGGTAGATTCTTGCTTGAAGGAAGATCCTTGGTATAAACCTAGAGAGAGTTTCGCAAGGGGAAACACAGATATTGTCAAATTTATGGATACAGCACTGAAAATTGATCATATGTTCAAATGCTAGGAAGCCAAAATATACGCATAATATGATTGTTTTTTCATTTTCGATGTAGTGGAATTTTAGTGGGTATATTTCTGGTGCCATTCACACAAAATTCTGCGGATACTATTGCTTCTGTGTTGTCAGTTTGCATAATAAGCATTTTGATATGAGTTTGTCACATATTTTAACAATATTCCAAAATTGAATTCGATATTTAGGGTGAAATACCGCTTTTTGAATATATAGAGGATAATAATCCAGTATTATGGGGCTGTAGGCAGTTTCGTGAACATCTGGTTCTGAAAGATCACTTGGAGAGAAAGACCTGGTTGATGAACACTCCTTGCTCCAGAGTAGTTTTTTTAGAATTTTGAAGGAATGTCGATCGAAAAATGATGTGGCTCTGAGGCTGTAAATTGTGGTATATTACCAGCTGCGTATTTTTCTACGCGACAGAGCTATGTCAGATCATGATATTGGTTAAGGGGGATTCTCAGGGCTCTGTGTTGGAACCGCTACTGTTTCAGATTTTCATTAATGATTTTTCCGAACATCTAACATGTGTTTCATTAGTATTGTTTGACAATGACATTACGGTGTTTGTTTCAACACATAGTTCTGAGGAACTCCGAGAGGCTTGCGACTCTTGTTGTGGAATTTGTTAGTTTGCTGATTTCTGGGGAAGCATCAATATACCAGATATAGAGCGAAATAGACATAGGTACTCAAAATAAAAAAAAATATATCCTTAAATCAGTGGTTCCTCTGGAGCTGTTTAGAAGTCCAGCAACTGAGTCAATGAAATGTGGATTTTGGATGGTAGATTCTTGCTTGAAGGAAAATCCTTGGTAAAAACCTATAGAGAGAGTTTCGAAAGGGAAAACACAGATATTGTCAAAGGACCCCGCACATTTTGTATGAGAATTGGCTCCCGGTGGATTTGGCTGAAAATTTGATATGATGTTCTACTAATCCTTCTGATCAAATGTCTAAACAGTCGCGAAGCTGAAAAATGCATACTTCTAGGAGTTTTTAGCGATTTTTTGTATCCATTATGGCTTACGTATTATGGGATTGGCTCCCGGTGGATTTGGCTGAAAATTTGATATGATGTTCTACTAATCCTTCTGATCAAATGTCTCCACAGTCACGAAGCTGAAAAATGCATATTTCTAGGAGTTTTTAGCGATTTTTTGTATCCATTATGGCTTACGTATTACCGTTCACACAGAAATGTGTGAAAATATTTCGAATTGACAGAATCTGCTTTCAATAATCACGAAATATTCTCAAACATTTCTGTGTGAACGGTAAAACGAAGCCATAATGGATACAAAAAATCACTAAAAACTCCTAGAAGTATGCATTTTTCAGCTTCGTGACTGTAGAGACATTTGATCAGAAGGATTAGTAGAACATCATATCAAATTTTCAGCCAAATCCACCGGGAGCCAATTCTCATACAAAATGTGCGGGGTCCTTTATGGATACCGCACTGAAAATTGATCATTTATGTTCAAACGCTAAGAAGCCAAAATATACGCATATGCTTTTCTTCATTATCGATGTAGTGGAAATCTCACAAGTAGGTCCATTCTCGTAGGTATATTTCTGGTGCCATTCACAGAAAATTATGCGGATAATATTGTCTTTTTGTTGTCAGTTGCATAATAAGCATTCAGATATGAGTTTGTCAAATTTTTTCAATATGTATTCCAAAATTGATTTCGATATTTAGGGCGAAAGACCGCTTTTTGAATCTATGGAGGATAATAACATCTGGTTCTTGAAGATCACTTGAAGAGACAGACCTGGTTTGATAAACACTATTTGCTCCAGAGTAGCTTCTTAGAATTTCGAAGGAATGTCGAAAAAGAATGTAGTTCTGAGGCTGTAATTCGCGGTATATTACCAGCTGCGTATTTTTCTTAGCAATAATGCTATGTCAGATCATGATATTGGTTAAGGGGGTTCTCAGAGCTCTCTGTTGGGACTGCTTCTGTTCTGATTTTCATTAATGATTTTTCAGAACATTTAACATGTGTTTCATTATTATTATTCGACAATCACACTACGGTGTTTGTTTCAACACATAGTTTTGAGGAACTCCTAGAGGCTTGCGAAACTCTTGTTGTGGAATTTGTTGGAATTGATTACTTCTGGTGAAGCATTAATATACCAGATATAGAGCGAAATAGACATCTGTTACGGAATGTACGATGGATTCAACTATGGTTCTTACGGAAGCAGTAGCGCAGCCAGATGCCCGATGCAAATATTCATGGAGAAAAAAACCAAAAAAGAATACTGTGATTTCTATCTTTCTCTTTCTGGTTGATAAAAAATGCCAAATTCACAATATTTTTTCTGAAATCTGGTGATCATTTATTTTCAAAAATGCCTTTCCAATATACAGGGTGTCAAGGAAAAAAGTAGTCACGGAATAGAGGGCCATAAATATGAAAAAAGTCTCATGAATGTATGTTGGAAACTGCTTCCTTTAAGAAATATAAGGTGTTGAAGTTTATTTTTTCATTTGGTTTTTTATAACTTTGGACAAAGAGGCAAGAATTGAACAAAATGTGAGTAATAAAGTTAATAAAGTCGCGTCAACGGTTTGTGGTTAATGCAACGAAAAGTTATGATGCACGCAAATTGTCCAGAAGCGCCAACATGTAACCCCTTTTTTAACTAAACTAAACTAGAGTTGATTTAAATGTGGAGGAATTATTATGTGACCCTCCCTATTAGTTATCTAAAAACTAATAGGATATTTGGATTCTGCATCATACAAAACTCCCGCATATCACATTTTGTTCAATTGTTACCTCTTTGTCCAAAGTTATTCAAGAAAACACCAAATAAAAAAAAAACTTTAGCACCCTGTATTTCTTAAAGGAAGCAGTTAAGGACATATATTCCTGGGACCTTTTTCCATATTTTATGGTCTTCTATCGCCTGGCACAATGCATAGTACTTTCTTCCTTGACATTTTGTATATGTGTACCTAGTCTCATTTTCAAAAGGTTAATCATTATGTTTTTGCTGAAAAGCAGAATCAATTAGGTTCTGAAAATTGACTGTATGCATGAATACCATTCAGCTATTTTGAATAATATATTATACGAGTATTATATAATGAGATGTGCTTGAATTCAACCGTATCTACGAAGATAGAAGGTAGAAAAGTTTACATGCAGAAAAATCTCGGAGGGGGGCCGGGCCCCTCTGCCCCCCCCCCTGGCTGCGCCTTTATACGGAAGGTACGCAAAATCAAAGAAGAAACATATCCTTAAACCAGTTGGCCCTTTGGAGCTGCTTCGAAGTCCAGCAACTGTGTCAATGAAATGTGGATTTTGGCTGGTAGATTCTTGCTTGAAGGAAAATCTTTCGTATAAACCTAGAGAGAGATTCGCAAGGGGAACAACAGATATTGTCAAAATGGATACCGCACTGAAAATTGAATATATATTATATTTATCGGTTTTAGAGAGTTCTCCGACGCTTTTCGACTCCTAACCGCCATTCCTCTCTATTTAACCATAGGTTTTCAGGGAACTCTCTTTCCTCCATTTCCTTTTCGATCCCCTCTCTCCAGCTCTTCCTTGGTCGACCTCTTCTCCTTCTGCATCGTGGCGTCCATGTTAAAATCTGTTTGGGTAAATCTGTTATCAGGCATCCTCTGTATGTGGCCATACCATATCAATTGCTTCGTTTTTATGTCATCAGTTGACAGTTATTGTATGTTTTGCTCCCATTATCTCTCGAACTCTTTCATTTCGCACACGATCCCTTCTAGATATGCCCGCAGATCGTCGCCAGAAATCCATTTCTGTTGCCAGCAACATATTTTCAGATCTTTGTTCCATTGCCAGACCTCGCTTCCATAAGTCACTATGCTCTTTAGGATGGTATTGTATATGCGATGTTTGTTGCTTTTGGATATTGATTGGTCCCACAGGATGCCATTCATCATTGATATAGCCCTTTCTTCCTTGAACATTTCTGTCCTTTATAGCAGCGTCCAGTGTCCCATCATGCGTCAGCTTCATACCAAGGTATTTATATTCAGTGCAATGAGAAATTTGTGTTCCATCCTCCAATGTGATGTTTTGTGGTGTCCCTCAATACACATAGATTCCTTCTTTTTAACGTTCACTCGAGGCCCCATTTCTTGTACTCCTCTACTAATTTTTTGTCATATAGTTCAGGTCGTCTTATCTTGTGCTATCAGGATTTGATCGTCTGCACTGAAAATTGAACATATGTTCAAATGCTGGGAAGCCAAATATACATGAAATGTTTTTTTTTCAATTTATATTCAGTGGAGTTTTCACAAATATGTTAATTCTGGTATTTTTTCTGGATCCATTTACACGAAATTCTCCTGAAAGAGTATAATATGCATTCTTCACATTTTATCATTGTGCCGAAATTGAATGTTTGAATCTATGGGGGATGATTATCCAGTATTATGAGTTTTCCTAGTTCCGCGAACAACTGGTTATGAAAGGTCATCACTTTAAGAGCCAGAGCATTACTATAGGTCAATGGGTTCCTCAGGGCTCTGTGTTTGGACCGCAACTGTTTCTGCTATTCATAAACTACGGACAGAGGACTGAATTAAAATTAGAGTGGTTTGGGAAACTAACAAACATTCGCTACTCTTTCCGCAGAAAGTTTGGTGGGGTCTGGGGTGTATAGGCTAAAAGGTTGGGAACCCCTGCTTTAGAGCAAGCTATGCGGAAAACAATGAATTGTTTTCGTACCACGTACTCTCTAGTTGATGATAAGCATTCCAAAAATACCGTACCTTCTGTCCGCACAGAAGAAGTCATTGCCGAGCTCTCGGAAACTTACTTGATCACTTACCCAGGTTAAATATTGACAGTTGAACAAACAGTTCAATTAGTGATCAAGTAAGTTTCCCTTTAGACAGCGGGCTGACAAGATCCAACTTGTGCAAGAGCTGGAACCGTTCGTTTATTATGCTCATCTGTACGATGGGTGAATGGGTCAAAAACAATATTCATGCAGAATTTTGTTCGGCGATGAGTAGAGACCGGATTATATGCATTTGCATATGCATTTACATTTTCAGCGGTATTTGCATATTTTAGCTAAGATCCAGTTATGATGCATATTTTCGGTACATATTGCGATAAAAGTGCTGAATCCGACCAAATTCTATAAAATATGAGGTCTATTGAGTAATAACACTAATAATTGTGTCTTTTGTCAGACTTGCGAATCACTTTTATCGCATTCCGAAACGCAATATTAGTAGCCGCGCGATACGAAAGTATCCAAATAATGAGTAAAATACGCCAAATGAACGTTGCTATTGGCGTTTCCAAATAAACTCCAAGGAAAGTTTGAAAGGATATTGAAGGGAAATCCAGGTTTCGAAGATTTCCCTCTTATCGAGAGTTTTATTAATGGGACGGCAGAAGTTTTACCTGAAACTATAAGGGAGATCATAGCACCAAGGTTCAAATTCTCACCAGTTACCTACGTCCGCGGATGTGGAGTGAACCTTTTCCACATACAAAGATATTCAGAATGATCAAAGACCAAATTAAATAATTGAACACTTTTAACCATATTTAATTATTATAAACGTTTACAAAAACATTAAATCAAATTTTAATATCATATTATTAAGAGTTATTGATATGTTGATTTTTAAATAAAAATTACTCTTCATTTTTTTAATTCCACAAATTCATTATCAAATATTGCATATTCTGCTATTTCTTCCTGCAGATTTTGCCTATTTCCGTGCATATTTCACGCAGTTTTCATGCATATAACAACGTTTTTATGTTGCATATAATCCGGTCTCTAGCGATGAGGCTCATCTTTGGTTGAATGGCTTCGTCAAAAATTGTCGAAAGAAAACTCAGAAGCGTTAATTGAGAAACCCTTACATCCATTAAAAGTCACTGTTTTGTGAGTCTTATGAGCAGGTGGAATCATTTATCAAAATTTTTGTTTGCTTGTTCCCAGGGGAACAGCGAGTAATCGTTTTGTCCAAATGCCTGTATTTTTTGAATTTCAAGCGGGGAGTAGTCTCAAATGACTCGGTTAGACACACTGATGAAGAATATGTGGTCAATGAAAATTCTGTGCAGCCGTGAACACTCTCTAACAAATTTAGTTAGGGTTCTGAAATTTAAGTGTTGGTTAGGGTTCCGAATGCCGCGGTTAAGTTCCCTATTTTTATTATATGCATAAACAAGACATTCATAAATATAATTATTAAGACATGATTGCCGACTTTTCTGTTCCCCATTAAATTCTATTGATGCGGCAGAGCTGTGGTTTCAATATGCCACTCGACTCGAGACACAGGTAAATCGTAAAATTTCGCGGAATGGTCCTGTGTGCTGGCCTCCACAGTCATATTAATTCACACCTATGGATTACTGTCTTTAGGTGATATTTGAAGTCGCATATCTACTCAGATAACTGTATAGGTTGAAACACTTGAAAGCCAAAATTTTCTGCGTTATTATGCTGATATTGCGAAAATTAATCACGCTTCATTCGAGCCAGGCATGGCGCCCACATGTCCGAAGTATTTTTTAAGCACTAAGTAATAGCATAAAATATATTTTCAATAAAGACCAGTACCCTATTACCGCCTAGGACAACATAGACCATGGCCTAAGGGCGGCAAATTTTTGGTGAACAAAAAAAAATCTTCAACTCCTCTACGAAAATGTAGAAATAGTTATCTTTGAAAATATCGCCCATTTGATTTGATAAAGTGAGCGAAGCAATACAGAAAGTTGACATTGGTATAGATGAAGTAGTTTTGTATTATGAGTCATTGGTTGATTATATCGTAGGATTAAAAGATCAATTTGATCGATTTGAGGAGAGAGCGAAGATCTGTATTCAAGAAATATCGAAGTGGAAGAAAGAAGAGCCACAGCAAGAACTGTTTCTGCTGATGAAACTCGAGTGGGACATACGGTTTTTGAGTGGGAGGGAAAACTTCAGAGTAGAGGTTTATCTTGTTATAATTAACTATCTAACAAGCGA